>RCUC01002020.1:0-21777 GCA_003697995.1 Taxidea taxus jeffersonii | reverse complement strand
CTAAGTGTTCTGCACAGTTCTAAATGGCAAGGTTCCCTCCTGTGAGGCAAGCAGAGCTTTGTAGGGTGCCTCAGGAGTCCCCAATAAGGAGGGCTTTGGGGCCAGGCTTCCATGGGCCAAAGTCTGAAACCCCAAGCTAGTGTTAGGGTTAGGGCCTAGGGTCATGGCTGGCCCGATCTATCCAAGCTATGGTAGGCTTCTCTGGGGGGCTCAGTTGAGGGCAGTATTAAGGCAGTGTGTAAGCCCCTAGTTTGTGGCCTGTGAGGCCACCAATCTGGGGGTGACCTCAGAGGGCCAGGCAGATTTCCCCCACACTAAGAGTTCTGCACAGTTCTAAATGGCACGGTTTCCTCCTGAGTGGCAAGCAGAGCCCTGGAGTGTTTCTCAGGCGTTCCCAATCAGTAGGGCTTTGGCACCAGGCTTCCATGGAACAAAATCTGAAACCCCAAGCTAGGGTTAGGGTTAGGGCCTATGGGCATGGCTGACCTGACCTATCTGAGCTGAAGTGGCTCCTCTGGGGGCTCAGTTGAAGGCAGTCATAAGGCAGTGCCTAAGCTCCTGTTTTGTGGCCAGTGGGTCCGTGGAATTTGGGGGTGACCTCAGGGGGCCAGGCAGATTTCTCCAACTCTAATGGCTCTGCACCGTTCTGAATGGCACAGTTTCCTCGAGAGTGGCAAGCAGAGCCCTGGACTGTACCTCAGGGGTCCCCAATCACGAGGGTTTGGGCCCAGACTTCATGGTCCAACGTCTGAAACACTAAGCTAGGGTTAGTTTTAGGGCCTAAGGGCATGGCTGGTCAATCTGTCTGTGTTGAGGCTGCCTCTCTGGGGGGTTGAGTTGAGGGTTATTGTTTTCAGCACTTCAGCCTCCATTTTAGTGGCTAGGGGAGCCATCAAATGAGTGGGAGGCCACAGGGATGCTTGCAGATTTCTCCTCTCTTCGGAGGGGTCTGGACAGCTCTATGCAGCAGGTTTTCCAACTGCGTGGCAGGCAGACTCATGGGGTGAGATATGGGGTGCTCAGTCCCGAGGGCTTGTGGGAAAGGGTTTAGGGGATGGAAGCCTGAAAAGCAAACCTAGCATTAGGGTTAGCGTTAGGGCCTAGGGGCATGGCATGCTGATCTACGAGAGCTTAGTGGGCTCCTCTGGGGTCTCAGTTGCAATTATCCTAATTATCCTAATTTCATTCTGACTTCCACAACTAAATATTTATATGGAAAAAGCAGGTCCCTATGAATGTGAATTTGATCCCCTAGGATCCTCACTTCTGCCTTTCTCCATAAAATTCTTCCTAGTGGCCATCACATTTCTACTATTTGATCTAGAAATCGCACTACTCCTGTCCTTACTGTGAGCCTCCCAATCAATTAGTCTAAAAACAACACTTACCATAGCATTAGCATTAATCTTCTTATTAGCTGTCAGTCTAGCCTACAAATGAAACAAAGAGGGTTTGGAATGAAATGAATATGATAATTAGTTTAATCAAAACCAATGATTTTGACTCATTAGACTGTAACTTATTTTACAATTATCAAATGTCCATAGTGTATATTAATATTTTCCTCGCCTTTACTCTATCCCTTATAGGACTACTTGTTTACTGATCCCACCTAATGTCCTCCCTACTCTGCCTAGAAGGCATAATATTATCCCTTTTTGTCCTAATAACAGTTACTATCTTAAGCAACCACTTCACACTAGCTAGCATGGCTCCCATTATCCTTCTTGTATTTGCAGCTTGTGAAGCAGTATTAAGACTGTCGCTACTAGTCATAATCTCCAATATGTATGGAACTGACTACATACAAAACCTAAACCTGCTACAATGCTAAAAATCATTATCCCAACTCTAATACTGATTCCCCTAACATGACTATCAAAACCCAACATAATCTGAATTAACACATCGGCATACAGCACACTAATTAGTCTTATGAGCCTAATATACCTTAATCAATTTGCCGACAATAATCTAAACTTCTCACTATTGTTTTTTACAGACTCCCTATCAGCATCCCTACTGATACTTACAACATGACTCCTTCCTCTAATACTCATAGCAAGCCAATTCCACCTATCAAAAGAAACTCTCGCCCAAAGAAATCTCTACATCACAATACTAATTACGTTACAACTGTTTCTAACAATAACATTCCTCGCCACAGAACTAGTAATATTCTACATTCTATTTGAAGCCACATTAATACCCACATTAATCATTATCACTCGCTGGGGCAATCAAACAGAACGCCTAAACGCAAGCCTGTACTTCCTGTTCTATACCCTAGTAGGCTCCCTACCCCTATTAATCGCACTACTATGAGCCCAAAATAACCTAGGCACCCTAAACTTACTAGTAATCCAATACTGAACACAACCCCTACCAAATTCCTGATCCGACACCCTACTATGATTAACATGCATAATAGCATTTACAGTAAAAATACCTCTATATGGTCTCCACCTATGACTCCCAAAGGCTCATCGCCGGGTCCATAGTTCTTGCTGCCGTACTCCTAAAGCTATGCAGCTATGGAAGAATATGAATCACTATACTACTAAACCCATTAACAAGCTTCATAGCATACCCCTTCATTATATTATCCCTATGAGGAATAATCGTAACTAGCTCTATCTGTCTATGTCAAACAGATCTAAAATCTCTAATCGCCTATTCCTCTGTAAGTCACATAGCCCTAGTAATTATAGCCATGCTCATCCAATCCCCATGAAGCTACATAGGAGCAACAGCCCTGATAATCACTCACGGCTTAACATCCTCCATACTATTTTGCCTAGCTAATTCCAACTATGAATGTACTCATAGCCGCACCATGATCCTTGAATGAGGGCTACAAATACTCCTACCACTAATGGCCTCATGATGATTACTTGCTAGCTTAACTAACCTAGCTCTACCACCCACAATTAACCTAATAGGAGAGCTATTTATAGTAGTAGCATCATTCTCATGATCCAATATCACCATTATCCTAATAGGACTTAGTATCACTATTACCATCCTATATTCCTTATATATACTAATTACCACACAACTCAGAAAACATACACATCATATCAAAAATATTAAACCAACATACACACGAGAAAATTCCCTAATAGCCCTCCACCTACTACCCCTACTTCTCCTCTCACTAAACCCCAAAATTATCCTAGGGTCCATTTACTGTAAATATAGTTTAACAAAAACATTAGATTGTGAATCTAACAATAAAAGCTCAAATCTTTTTATTTACTGAAAAAGCATTATGCAAGAACTGCTAACTCATGCTTCCATGTATGAAAACATGGCTTTTTCAACTTTTAAAGGATAGTAGTAATCCATTGGTCTTAGGAACCAAAAAAATTGGTGCAACTCCAAATAAAAGTAATTAATCTATTTACTTCTTCAATCTCATAACACTATTTATATTAGTACTGCCCATTTTAATAACTAACACCACTATATATACTAGCAAACCAGTAACTAGTATACTAGCAAACTAGTAACCATTGGCATCAACCAACCCTACCTAGCATTCCTTCACATCTGCACACATGCGTTCTTCAAAGCCATGCTATTCATATGTTCAGGATCTATTATCCACAGCCTAAATGATGAACAAGATATCGGAAAAATAGGAGGACTATTCAAAGCGCTGCCATTTACCACCACCTCCTTAATTGTTGGAAGCCTAGCACTTACAGGAATACCTTTCCTCACAGGATTTTACTCCAAAGACCTGATCATCCAGACCACCAACACGTCGTATACCAATGCCTGAGCCCTATTAATAACCCTTGTTGCCACGTCCATAACAGCCGCTTACAGCACTCGAATCATATTCTTTGCACTCCTAGGACAGCCCCGCTTTAATCCTATCATCATGATCAATGAGAATAATCCACACCTAATTAACTCCATTAAACACCTACTATTCGGGAGTATTTTCACAGGATACTTTATCTCCTACAATATTACACCCACTACCACCCCACAGATAACTATGCCTCATTATCTTAAAACAACAGCACTCATTATTACCATCTTAGGCTTCATCCTGGCACTAGAACTTATCCTCATAATGCAGAGCCTGAAATTCAAGTACCTCTCGAACCTATTTAAATTCTCAAACATACTAGGATATTACCGTACCACTATTCACTGCCTAATACCAAAAATAAACCTGCTTGTAAGTCAAAAATCAGCATCAACATTACTAGATATAATCTGACTAGAACAAAATCTTACCAAAGTCCATCTCCTATTTCCAAATAAAATCTTCAATCACCATCTCCAACCAAAAAGGCCTAATCAAACTATATTTCATATCTTTTATACTTACTTTAATCCTCAGCTTATTTATACTTAGTTTCCACGAGTAACCTCCATAATCACCAACACTCCAATAAGAAGTGACCAACCAGTAACAATAACAAGTCAGGTACCATAACTATATAAAGCCGCAATCCCCATGGCCTCCTTGCTAAAAAAATCCCGAATCGCCTGTATCATAAATAACCCAATCGCCTGCCCCATTAAACTTTAACACAACCTCAACTTCAACATCATCCCCATTTAAAATATAACAAGCAGTCAACAACTCAGACAATACACCAACAATAAAAGCACCTAACACAACTTTATTAGAAGCTCAAACTTCAGGGTACTGCTCAGTAGCTAAAGCTGTAGTATACCCAAAAAACAACCAGCATGCCTCCCAAATAAATTAAAAACACCATTAAACCTAAAAAAGACCCTCCAAAACTTAACACAATTCCACAACCAATAGCCTCGCTAAAAATTAAAACCAGCCTGCCGTAGATAGGAGAAGGTTTTGAAGAAAACCCTACAAAGCTAACTACAAAAATAACACTTAGGATGAATACAATATATGTCATCATTATTCCTACATGGAATCTAACCATGACTAGTGACATGAAAAATCACTGTTGTATTTCAACTATAAGAACATTAATGACCAACATTTGTAAAACTCACCCATTAACCAAAATCATCAACAACACATTTATCGACTTACCTGCACCATCGAACATCTCAACATGATGAAATTTTGGCTCCTTCCTCGGAATCTGCCTAATTATTCAAATTCTTACAGATTTATTCTTAGCTATACACTATACATCAGACACAGCTACAGCCTTCTCATTAGTAACTCACATCTGCCGAGATGTAAATTACGGCTGAATCATCCGGTACATACATGCCAACGGAGCCTCTATATTCTTTATCTGCCTGTTTCTGCACATAGGACGAGGCTTATATTACCATTCTTATATATTTCCTGAAATGTGGAACATCGGCATCATCTTATTATTCACAGTTATAGCAACAGCATTCATAGGTTACGTTTTACCATGAGGACAAATACCATTCTGAGGCGCAACTGTAATTACCAACTTACTATCAGCCTTCCCATATAGCGGAACAAACCTTGTAGAATGAATTTGAGGCTGTTTCTCAGTGGATAAAGCTACCCTAACATGATTTTTCACCTTCCACTTTAACATACCATTCATCATTTCAGCACTAGCAGCAATCCACCTGCTATTTCTCCATAAAACAGGATCCAACAACCCCTCAGGAATCCCCTCTGACTCAGACAAAATCCCATTCCACCCGTACCATACAAATCAAAGACATCCTGGGGGCCCTATTCCTAATTCTAGCACTAATACTACTAGTGCTATTCTCACTTGACCTGTTAGGAGACCCAACTACACTCCCGCTAATCCACTCAACACACCACCTCACATCAAGCCCGAATGATACTTCCTATTTGCATACACAATCCTACGATCAATTCCCAACAAACTAGGAGGAGTGTTAGCCCTAGTCTTCTCCATCCTAGTCCTAGCTATCATCCCAATTCTACATACCTCAAAACAATGTAGCATAATGTTTCACCCACTAAGCCAATGTCTGTTTTGACTACTAGTCACTGACCTTATCTTAACATGAATTGGCAGTCAAACAGTAAAACACCCATACATTATCAATGGTCAATTAGCCTCAGTCCTCTACTTCATAATCCTCTTAATCTTGATGCCAACAGTCAGCATCATTGAAAACAATTATTAAAATGAAGAGTCTTTGTAATATATAAATTATTTGGTCTTGTAAACCAAAAATGGAGAGCCCATCTCCCTAAGACTCAAGGAAGAGGCAATAACCCCGCCATCAGCTCCCAAAGCTGACATTCTAACTTGAACTATTCCCTGATTTCCTCACCATGCTACCTTAATTCATATGTTTAACAACACCTACTGTGCCTCCCCAGTATGTACCTTTCTTTCCCTTTTACTTTTTTCCCCCGCCCTATGTATATCGGGCACTAATGGTTCTGCACAGATCTAAATGGCACGGTTTCCTCCTGAGTGGCAAGCAGAGCCCTGGAGTGTGCCTCAGGAGTCCCCAATCAGGAGGGCTTTGAGGCAAAGCTTCAATGGACCAGAGTCTGAAACCCCAAGCTAGAGTTAGAGTTAGGGCGTAGAGGCATGGCAGGCCTGATCTACTAGAGCTGAGGTGGGCTCCTCTGGGGGCTCAGTTGAGGGCAGTCATAAGGCAGTATGTAAGCCCCTGGTATGTGACCAGTGAGGCTGCCGAATATGGGGGTGACCTCAGGTGGTCATGCAGATTTTTCCCACTCTATGGGTTCTGCACAGTTCTAAATGGCACGGTTTCCTCTTGAGTGGCAAGCAGAGCCTTGGAGTGTGCCCCAGCGGTCCCCAATCAGGAGGGCTTTGGGGCCAGGCTTCCATGGACCAAAGTCTGAAACCCCAAGCTAGAGTTAGAATTAGGGCGTAGAGGCATGGCAGGCCTGATCTACTAGAGCTGAGGTGGTCTCCTCTGGGTGCTCAGTTGAGGGCAGTCATAAGGCAGTGCATAAGCCCCTTGTTTGTGGTAGGTGGGGCCGCTGAATTTGGGGGTGACCTCGGGGGGCAGACAGATTTCTCCACTCTATGGGTTCTTCACTGTTGTAAATGGCACGATTTCCTCCTGAGTGGCAAGCAGAGCCCTGGAGTGTGTCTCAGGGGTCCCCAATCAAGGGGCCTTTGGGGCCAGGCTTCCATGGACCAAAGTCTGATATCCCAAACTAGGATCAGGGTTAGGGCCTAGGGGCATGCCAGGCCCTATCTACCAGAGCTGAGTTGGGCTTCTCTGGGGCCTAAGTTGAGGGCAGTCATAAGGCAGTGGGTAAGCCCCTGGTTTGTGGCCAGTGAGGCCACAGAACTTGGGGGTGAACTCAGGGGGGCAGGCTGATTTCTCCCAATCTATGGCTTCAGCACAGTTCTAAATAGTACGATTTCCTCCTGAGAGGCAAGCAGAGCCCTGGAGTGTGCCTCATGGGTCCCCAATCAGGAGGGCTTTGGGGCCAGGCTTCCATGGACCAAAGTCTGAAACCCCAACCTAGGTTTAGGATGAGGTTCTAAGGGCATGGCAAGTCAATCTGCCTGTGTTGAGGCTGGCTCTCTGGGGGGTTGAGGGTGGTTGTCATTCAGCACATCAGCCTCTGTTTTAGTGGCCTGGGGAGCTGTTGAATGAGTGGGAGCTGTCAGGGATGCTTCCAGAATTCTCTTCTACTCAGAGGACTCTGAACAGCTCCAAGTGGCAGAAATTCCAACTGGGTGGTAGGCATTCTTTGCAGTGAGATTCAGGGTACTCAGTTCTGAAGGCTTGTGGGTCAGGCTTTAGGGGACAGAAGCCTGAAAAGGAAACCTAGATTTAGGGTTAGGGTTAGGGCCTAGGGGCATGGCAGGCCCGATCTCCAATTGCTGAGGTGGGCTCCTAAGGGGGCTCAGTTGAAGGCAATCATAAGGCAGTACGTAAGCCCCTGGTTTGTGGCCAGTGAGGCTGTCGATTTGCGGATGACCCCAGGGGGGCAGGCAGATTTCTCCCACTCTAATGCTTCTGCACAGCTTAAATGGCAGGGTTTCCTCCTGAGTGACAAGCAGAGCCCTGGAGTGTGCCTCAGGATTCCCTATTCAGAAGGGCTTTGGGGCCAGGCTTCCATGGACCATCAATTGAAACCCCAAGCTAGGGTTAGGGTTAGGTCCTAGGGGCATGGAAGCCCAATCTACCAGACCTGAGGTAGGCTCTTCTGGGGCTCATTTGAGGGCAGTCATAAGGCAGTGCGTACACCCCTGGTATGTTGCCACTGAGGTGGCCGAATTTGGGGGTGACCTCAGTGGGGCAGACATATTTCTCCCATTCTATGGGTTCTGCACAGTCTAAATGTCATGGTTTCCACCTGCATGGCAAGCAGAACCCTGGAGTGTGCCTCAGGGGTCCCCAATCAGGAGGGCTTTGGGGTCAGACTTCCAGGGACCAAAGTCTGAAACCCCAAGTTAGAGTTAGGGTAGGGGCCTAGAGGCATGGCAGGCCTGATCTCCCAGAGCTGAGTTGGGCTCCTCTGGGGGTTCAGTTGAGGGCAGTCATAAGGCAGTGGTTAAGCCCCTGCTTTATGGCCAGTGAGGCCACCGAATTTGGGGGTGACCTCAAGGGGGCCATCAGATTTCTCCCACTCTAAGTGTTCCTCACAGTTCTAAATGACACAATTTCCTCCTGAGTGGCACGCAGAAACCTGTAATGTGCCTCAGGGTTCCCCAATCAGGAGTGCTTTGGTGCCAGGCTTCCATGGAACAAAGACTGAAACCCCAAGCAAGTGTTAGAGTTAGGCCCTAGGCTCATGGCAGGCCTGATCATCCAGAACTGAGGTGGGCTTCTGTGCGGGCTCAGTTGAGGGCTGTCATAAGGCAGTGCATAAGCCCCTGGTTTGTGGCCACTGAGGCCGCTGAATTTGGGGCTGACTTCAGGGGGGCAGGCAGATTTCTGCCACTCTAAGTGTTCTGCACTGTTCTAAATGCCACTGTTTCCTCATGAGCAGCAAGCTGAGCCCTGGAGTGTGCCTCAGGATTCCCTATTCAGAAGGGCTTTGGGGCCAGGCTTCCATGGACCATCAATTGAAACCCCAAGCTAGGGTTAGGGTTAGGTCCTAGGGGCATGGCAGGCCTGCTCTTCCAGAGCTGAGGTGGGCTCCTCTGGGGGTTCATTTGAAGACAGTATTAAGGCAGTGCATAAGCCCATGGTTTGTGGCAAAGGAGGCTGCCGAATTTGGGGGTTACCTCAGGGGGGCATGGAGATTTCTCCCACTCTATGGGTTCTGCAAAGTTCTAAATGGCAAGGTTTCCTCCTGAGTGGCAAGAAGAGCCCTGGAGTTTGCCTCAGGGGTCCCCAATGAGGAAGACTTTGGGGCCAGGCTTCCATGGACCAAAGTCTGAATCCCCAAGCTAGGGTTATGGTTAGGGCCTAGGGGCATGGCTGCCCCAATCTAACAGAGCTGAGGTGGTCTCCTCTGGGTGCTCAGTTGAGGGCAGTCAAAAGGCAGTGCATAAGCCCCTGGTTTGTGGCCAGTGAGGCCGCCAAATTTGGGGGGGTGACTCCAAGGGGACAGGCAGATTACTCCCACTCTAAGTGTTCTACACAGATCTAAATGGCATATTTTCCTCCTGACTGGCAAGCAGAGCCCAGGAGTGTGCCTCAGGGGTACCCAATCAGGCAAAAATCAGGGATTATGGGCCAGGCTTCCATGGAGCAAAGTCTGAAACCCTAAGCTAGGGTTAGGCTTATGGCCTATAGGCATGGCTGGCCCAATCTACCCGACACGAGGTAGGCTCCTCTTTGTGCTCATTTGAGGTCAGTCATAAGGCAAATCATAAGTTCCTGGTTTGTGGCCAGTAGGCCACCGAATCTGGGGATGACCACAGGGGATCATGCAGATTTCTCCCATGCTAAGGGTTCTGCACAGTTCGAAATAGTACGGTTTCCCCCTGAGTGCCAATCAGAGCCCTGGAGTGTGCCTCAGGGGTCCCTAATCAGAAGGGCTTTGAGGCCATGCTTCCATGGACCAAAGTCTTAAACCCCAAGCTAGGGTTAGGGTTAGGACCTAGGGGCATGGCAGGCCTGATCTACCTGAGCTGCGGTGGGCTTCTCTGGGTGCTCAGTTGAGGGCTGTCATAAGGCAGTGCCTAAGCCCCTGGTTTCTGGCCAGTGAGGCTGCTGAATTTGGGGGAGACCTCAGAGGAGCAGGCAGATTCTTACCACTCTATGGCTCCTGCACAGTTCTAAATGACACGGTTTCCTTCTGAGTGGCAAGCAGAGTCCTGGAGAGTGCCTCAGGGGTCCCAAATCAGGAGGGCTGTGGGGCGAGGCTTCCATCAACCATAGTCTGAAACCCAATCTTGAGTTAGGGTTAGGGCCTAGAGGCATGGCACGCCCGATATATTAGAGGTGAGGTGGACTCCTCTAGGGGCTCAGTTGAGGGCACTCCTAAGGCAGTGCCTGAGCCCCTGGTTTGTGGACAGTGAGGCCGCCAAATTTGGGATGAATTCAAGGGGTTAGCAGATTTCCCCACTCTAAGGGTTCTGCACATTTCTAAATGGCAGGCTTTCCTCCTGAGTGGCAAGAAGAGCCCTTGAAAGTGCATCAGGTGTCCCCAATCAGGAGGGCTTTGGTTCCAGGCTTCCATGGACCAAAGTATGAAACCCCAAGCTAGGGTTAGTGTTAGGGCCTAAGGGCATGGCAGGTCAATCTGCCTGTGCTGAGGCTGGATCTCTGGGGGGTTGAGTTGAGGGGGTTAGTCATTCAGCATGTCATCCTCCATTTAGTGGCCTGGGGAGCCGTCAAATGAGTGGGTGCCATCAGGCATCCTTGCAGATTTCTACTCACCACGGAGGGGTCTGCACAGCTCCGTGCAGCAGGGTTTCCAACTGCGTGGCAGGCAGACTCTTGGGGGGAGATTCAGGGTGCTCAGTCCGGAGGGCTTGTGGGACAGGCTTCAGGGGTCAGAAGACTGAAATGCCAACCTAGCATTAGGATTAAGGTTAGGGCCTAGGGTTATGACATATCCTATCTAACAGAGCTGAGTGGGCTCTTTGGGAGCTCAGTTGAGGAGAGTCATAAGGCAGTGAGTAAGCCCCTGGTTTGTGGCCCGTGAGGCCGCCGAATTTAGGGGTGACCTCCGAGGGGCAGGCATATTTCTCCCACTCTAAGTGTTCTGCACAGTTCTATATGGCATGTTTTCCTCCTGAGTGGCAAGCAGAGCCCAGGAATGTACCTCAGGGGTCCTCAACCAGGAGGGCTTTGTGGTCAGACTTCCAGGGACCAAAGTGTGAAACACCAAGTTTGAGTTAGGGTTAGGGCCTATAGGCATGGCAGGCCCGATCTACCAGAGCTGAGGTGGGCTCCTCTGGGGGTTCAGTTGAGGGCAGTCATAAGGCAGTGCACAAGCCCCTGGTTTGTGGCCAGTCAGGCTGCCAAATTTGGGGTTGACCTCAGGGGGTAGGCAGATTTCCCACTCTCTAAGGGTTCTGCACAGTACTAAATTGCACGGTTTCCTCCTGAGTGGCAAACAGAGCCCTGGAGTGTGCCTCTGGGGTTCCCAATCAGGAGGGCTTTGGTGCCAGGCTTCCATGGACCAACGTATGAATCCCAAAGCTAGGGTTAGGGTTAGGGCCTAGGAGCATGGCAGGTCTGATCTACCAGTGCTGAGGTGGGCTCCTCTGGGGGCTCAGTTGAGGGCAGTCATAAGGCAGTGCGTAAGCCCCTGGTCTGTGACCAGTGAGGCCGTGGAATTTGGTGGTGACCTCAGGGTGACAGGCAGATTTCTCACACTCTCACGTTCTGCACAGTTCTATGTGGCATGGTTTCCCCCTGAGCGGCAAGGAGAGCCCTGGAGTGTGCCTCAGGGCTCCCCAATCAGGAGTGCTTTGGGGCCAGGCTTTCATGGACCAAAGTCTTAAACCCCAAGGTAGGGGTAGGTTTAGGGCCTAGGGTCACGGTAGTTGCGATCTACCAGAGCTGAGGTGAGCTCATCTGGGGGCTCAGTTGAGGGATGTCATAAGGCAGTACGTATGATCCTGTATTGTGGCTAGGGAGGCCCCCGAATTTGGGGGTGACCTCAGTGGTTCATGCAGATTTCTCCCACGCTAAGGGTTATTCACAGTCCTAAATGGCATGGTTTCCTCCTGAGTGGTAAGCAGAGCCCTGTAGTGTGCCTCAGTTGTCCCCAATCAGCAGGGCTATGGGGCCAGGCTTCCATGGACCAAAGTCTGAAACCCCAAGCTAGGGTTATGGTTATGGCCTAGTGGCATGGTAGGCCCAATCTACCAGAGCTGAGGTGGGCTCCTTGGGGCTCAGTTGAGGGCAGTCATAAGGCAATGTGTAAACCCCTGGATTGTGGTGAGGGTGGCCGCCGATTTTGGGGGTGACATCAGGGGCGCATGCAGATTTCTCTCACTCAAAGTGTTCTGCACAGTTCTAAATGGCACAGTTTCCTCCTGAGTGGCAAGCAGAGCCCTGGAGTGTGCCTCAGGGGTCCCCAATCAGGAGGGTGTAGATGCCAGGCTTCCATGGACCAAAGTTTGAAACCCCAAGCTAGAGTTAGGGTTACGTCCTAGAGGCATGGCAGTCCCGATCTACAAGAGCTGAGGTGGGCTCCTTTGGGGGCTTAGTTGAGGGCAGTCATACGGCAGTGTGTAAGGCCCTCTTTTATGGTCAGTGAGGCGGCCGAATTTGGGGGTGACCTCAGTGGTGCAGACAGATTTCCCCCACTCTATGTGTTCTGCATAGTTCTAAATGGCACGGTTTCCGCCTGAGTGGTAAGCAAAGCTCTCAAGTGTGCCTTAGGGGTCCCCAATCAGTACGGCTTTGGGGCCAGGCTTCCATAGACCAAAGTCTGAAACCGAAGCTAGAGTTAGGGTTACAGCCTAGAGGCATGGCAGGCCCGATCTACCAGAGCTGAAGTGGACTCCTCTCGGGGCTCAGTTGAGGGCAGTCATAAGGCAGTGCGTAAGCTCCTGGTTTGTGGTCACTGAGGCTGCTGAATGTGGGGGTGACCTCAGGGGCACAGGCAGATTTCCCTCACCCTAAGGGTTCTGCACAGGTCTAAATGGCACGGTTTTCTCCTGAGTGCCAAGCAGAGCCCTGGATTTTGCCTCAGGGGTCCCCAATCAGGAGGGCGTTGGGCCAGACTTCCATGGACCAAAGTCTGAAACCCCAAGCTAGGGTCAGGGTTAAGGCCTAGGGGCATGGCAGGCCTGATCGACCAGAGTTGAGGTGGTCTCCTTTGTGGCTCAGTTGAGGGTAGTCAGTAGGTAATGCGTATGCCCCTGTTTTGTGGCCAGTTAGGCTGCGGAATTTGGGTATAACCTCAGGGGGGCAGACAGATTTCTCCCACTCTAAGGGTTCTGCAGAGTTCTAAATGGAACGGTTTCCTCCTGCGTGGCATGCAGAGTCCTGGAGTGTGCCTCAGGGGTCCCCAAACAGGAAGGCTTTGGGTCCAGGCTTCAATGGACCAAGGTCAGAATCCCAAAGCTAGGGTTAGCGTTAGGGCCTAAGGGCATGGCAGGTCAATCTGCCTATGCTGAGCCTGGCTCTCTGGGGGGTTTATTTGAGGGTGGTTTTCATTCAGCATGTCAGCCTCTGTTTTAGTGGCCAGGGGAGCCATCGAATGAGTGGGAGTGGTCAGGGATGCTTGCAGATTTCTCCTCTCCTCACAGGGGTCTTCTCAGCTCCAAGCAGCAGAGTTTCCAATCCCTGGAAGGCAGACTCTTGGGATCAGATTCAGTGTGCTCAGCCCGGGGGGCTTGTGGGACAGGCTTCAGGGGACAGATGCCTGAAAAGCCAAACGAGTGTTAGAGTTAGTGTTAGGGCCTTGGGCCATGGCAGGCCTGATCTACCAGAGGTGAGTGGGCTCATCTGGGGGCTCAGTTGAGGAGAGTCATAAGGAAGTGTGCAAGCCCATTGTTTGTGGACAGTGAGGCCGCCAAATTTGGGAGTGACTTCAGGGAGGCAGGCGCATTTCTCACATTCTATCGGTTCTGCACAGTTCTAAATGGCACAGTTTCTACTTGAGTGGTAAACAGAGCCCTGGAGTGTGCCTCAGGGGTCCCCAATCAGGAGGAATTTGGCCAGGCTTCCATGGACCAACGTTTGAAACCCCAAGCTAGGGTTAGAGTTAGGGCCTAGGGGTATGGCTGGCCCTATCTGCCCGAGCTGATGTGGGCTCCTCTGGTGACTCAGTTGAGGGCAGTAATAAGGCAGTGCAGAAGCCGCTGGTTTGTGGCCAGTGAGGCCAGCAAATTTGGAGGTGACCTCAGGGGGCAGGCAGATTTCTACCACTCTAAGTGTTCTGTACAGTTCTAAATTGCACGGTTTCCTCCCGAGTGCCAATCAGAGCCCTGGAGTGTGCCTCATGGGTCCCCAATCAGGAGGGCTTTGGGGCCAGGCTTCCATGGACCAAAGTCTGAAACCCCAAGCTAGTTAGGATTACAGCCTAGAGGCATGGCAGGCCACATCTACTAGAGCGAGGTGGGCTGCGCTGGGAACTCAGTTGAGGGCAGTCATAAGGCAGTGTGTAAGCCCCTGGTTTGTGGCCAATGAGTCCGCCGAATTTGGGGGTGACCTCAGGGTGGCAGGTAGATTTCTCCAACTCTATGCATTCTGCACAGTTCTAAATGGCAGAGTTTCCTCATGAGTGGCAAAGAGAGCCCTGGAGAGTGCCTCCGGGATCCCCAATCAGGAGGCTTTGGAGCCAGGCTTCCATGGACCAAAGTCTTAAACCTCAAGCCAGGGTTATCGTTAGGGTCTAGAGGTATGGCTGGCTTATCTACCAGGCAGAGGTGGGCTTCTCTGGGGGCTCAGTTGAGGGCACTCATAAGGCAGTGGGTAAGCTCCTGGTTTATGATCAGTGAGGACGCCAAATATGGGGATGATCTCAGGGGGTCATTCAGGTTTCTCCCATTCTCAGGGTTCTGCACAGTTCTAAATGGAACGGTTTCCTCCTGAGTGGCAAGCCAAGCCCTGGAGTGTTCCTCAGGGGTCCAGATCTGGAGGCTTTCAGTCCAGGTTTCCTTGGACCAAAGTCTGAAACCCCAAGCTAGGGAGAGGTTTAGGGCTTAGAGGCTTGCACGCCTGTTCTATCAGAGCTGAAGTGGGCTCCTCTGGGGGTCAGTTGAAGGTAGTCATAAGGCAGTGTGTAAGTCCCTGTTTTGTGGCCAGTGAGTCTGCCAAATTTGGGAGTGAACTCAGGGGGGCAGGCAGATATCCCCCACTCTAAGGCTTCTGCACTGTTCTAAAAGTCACGGTTAACTCCTGAGTGGCAAGCAGAGTCCTGCAGTTTGCCTCAGGGGTCCCCAATCAGGAGGCCCTTTGGGCCAGGCTTCCATGGACCAAAGTAAAACCAGGAGCTTTGGTTAGGTTTAGAGCCTAGGCGCATGGCAGGCGTGATCTACGGGAGCTGAGGTTATCTCCTCTGGGGCTCAGTTGATGCCAGTCATATGGCAGTGTGTAAGCCCCTGGTTTGTGGTCAGTGATTCCACGGAATTTGGGGGTGACCTCATGGGGGCAGGCAGATTTCTCCCACTCTAAGCTTCTGCACAGTTCTAAATGGCACAGTTTCCTTCTGAGTGGCAAGCAGAGCCATGGAGTGTGCCTTAGTAGTCCCCAATCAGGAGGGCTTTGGGACAGGCTTCCATGGACCAAAGTTTTAAACCCCAAAGTAGGGTTAGGGTTAGGGCTTAGGGGCATGGCAGGCCCGATTTACCAGAGCTGAGGTGGGCTCCTCTGGGGTCTCAGTTGAGGGCAGTCCTAAGGCAGTGTGTAAGCCCCTGATTTGTGGCCAGTGAGTCCGCCAAATTTGGGGTGACCTCAGGAATGCAGGCAGATTTCTCCCACTCTATATGTTCTGGACAGTTTTAAATGGCAAGTTATCCTCCTGACTGGCAAGAGAGCCCTGGAGTGTGGCTCAGGTGTGTCCAATCAGGAGGCTTTGGGGCCAGGCTTCCATGGACCAAAGTCTTAAACCTCAAGCTAGGTTTAGGGTTAGGGCCTAAGGGCATGGCAGGTCCAATATAACAGAGCTGAGGTGGGCTTCTCTGGGGGCTCAGATGAGGGCAATCTTAAGGCTGTGTAAGCCTCTGTTTTGTGGTTAGTGAGCCCGTGGAATTTGGGGGTGATCTCAGGGGGGTAGGCATATTTCTCCCACTGTAAGGGTTCTGCCCAGTTCTAAATGGCACGGTTTCCTCCTGAGTGGCAAGCAGAACCCTGGAGTGTGCCTCAGGGGTCCCCAATCAGGAGGGCTTTGGGATCAGGCTTCCATGGACCGGAGACTGAAACCTCAAAATAGGGTTATGTTTAGGGCCTAGGGGCATGGCAGGCCTGATCTACCAGAGCTGAGGTTGGCTCAACTGGGGTCTCAGTTGAGGGCAGTCATAAGGCAGTGCGTAAGCCCCTGGTTTGTGGCCAGTGATTCCAGTGAATTAGGGGGTGACCTTAAGGTGATGGGTAGATTTCTCCCACTCTATGCATTCTGCACAGTTCTAAATGGCACAGTTTCCTTCTGAGTGGCAAGCAGAGACCTGGAGTGTGCCACAGGGGTCCCCAATCAGTAGGGCATTGGTTCCAGGCTTCCATGGACCAAAGACTTATACCCCAAGGTAGGGTTAGGTTTAGGGCCTAGTGGCATGGCAGGCTCGATCTACCAGAGCAGAGGTGGGCTCCTTTGGGGTTTCACTTGAGGGCAGTCATAAGGCAGTGGGTAAGCCCCTGGTTTGTGGCCAGTGAATCCGCCAAATTTGGGTGTGAACTGAGGGCGGCAGAAAGACTTCCCCCACTCTAAGTGTTCTGCACTGTTCTAAATGGCACGGTTTTCTACTGAGTGGCAAGCAGAGCCCTGGAGTGTGCCTCGGGGGTCCACAATCAGGAGGGCTTTGGGGCTTGGCTTCCATGGAACAAAGTCATAAACTTCAAGCTAGGGTTAGGGTTAGGGCCTAGGGGCATGGCTGGCCCAATCTACCAGAGCTGGGGTGGGCTCCTCTGGGGGCTCAGTTGAGGGCTGTAATAAGGCAGAGTTTAAGCTTCTGGTAAGTGACCAGTTAGGCTGATGAATGTGGGTGAACTCAGTGGGACATGCAGATTTCTCTCATTCTCCATGTTCTGCACAGTTCTAAATGGCACAGTTTCCTCCTGAGTGGCAAACAGAGCCCTGGAGTGTGCCTCAGGGGTCCCCAATCAGGAGGGCTTTGGGGCCAAGCTTCCATGGACCAGAGTCTGAAATCCCAAGCTAGGGTTATGATTATTGCCTAGGGGCATGGCAGGCCCAATCTACCAGAGGTGAGGTGGACTCCTCCAGGGGCTCACTTGAGGGCAGTCATAAGGCAGTGCGTAAGACCCTGGTTTGTGGCCAGTGTGTCCACCAAATTTTGGGGTGACCTAAGGGGGCCAGGCAGATTTATCCCACTCTTTGCATTCTGCACATTTCTAAATGGCATGGTTTCCTCCTGAGTGGCAAGCAAAGCCCTAGAGTGTGTCTCAGGGGTGCCCAATCAGGAGGGTCTTTGGTCCAGGCTTCCATGGACCAAAGTCTGAAACCACAAGCTAGGGTTAGTTTTAGGGCCTGGGGGCATGGCAGGCACCATCTAAGAGAGCTGAGGTGAGCTCCTCTGGAAGCTCGTTGACGGCAGTCATAAGACAGTGCATAAGCTCCTGGTTTCTGGATAGAGAGGCCGGGGAATTGGGGGGTAACCTCAGGGGGTCATGCAGATTTCCACCACTCTATGGAATCTGCCCAGTTCTAAATGACACAGTTTCTGCCTGAGTGGCAAGCAGAGCCCGGGAGTGTGCCTCAGGGGTCCCCAATCAGGAAGGCTGTGGGGTCAGACTTCCATGGACCAGAGTCTGAAACCCTAATCTAGAAATAGGTTTAAGGCCTAGGGGCATGGCAGGCACGATCTACCAGAGCTGAGGTGGGCTCCTCTGGGGATTCAGTTGAGGGCAGTAATAAGGCAGAGCTTAAGCCCCTGGTATGTGACCAGTCAGGCCGCCGAATGGGGGTGACCTCAGGCGGTCATGCAGATTTCTATCATTCTCTGGGTTCTGCACAGTTCTAAATGTCACAGTTTCCTCCTGAGTGGCAAGCAGAACCCTGGAGTGTGCCTCATGGCTCCCCAATCAGGAGGGCTTTGGGGCCAGGCTTCCATGGACCAAGGTCTGAAACCCCAAGGTAGGGTTAGGGTCAGGGCCTTGGGACATGACTATCCCTATCTATCAGAGCTGAGGTGGGCTACTCTGGGTCCTCAGTTGAGGGCAGTCATAAGGCAGTGTGTAAGCCCCTGGTTTGTGGCCAGTGAGTCTGCCAAATGTTGGGGTGACCTCAGGGGGGGGCAGGTAGATTTCTCCCACTCTATCGTTCTGCACAATTCTAAATGGAATTCTTTCCTCCTGAGTGGCAAGCAGAGCCCTGCCTGGAGTGTGCCTAAGGGGTACCCAATTAGGAGGACTTTGGGGTCAGGCTTCCATGGACCAAAGTCTGAAACCCCAAGCTAGGGTTAATATTAGGGCATAGGGGCCTGGCTCTCCTGATCTACCAGAGCGGAGGTGGGCTCCCCTGGGGGCTCATTGAGGGCAGTCATAAGGCAGTGTGTAAGCCTCTGGTATGTGATCCGTGAGGTCGACAAATGTGGGGGTGACCTAAGGGGGACAGGCAGAATCCTCCCACTCTGTGAGTTCTGCACAGTTCTAAATGGCACCATTTCTTCCTGAATGGCAAGCAGAGCCCTGGAGTGTGCCTCAGTGGTCCCAAATTAGGAGGGGCTTTGGGGCCAGGTTTCCATGGACAAAAGTCTTAAACCTAAAGCTAGGGTTAGGGTTGGGACCTAAGGGCATGGCAGGCAACATCTACCAGAGGTTAGGTGGGTTCCTCTGTGGCCTCAGTTGAGGGCAGTCTTAAGGCAGTGCATAAGCCCCTGGATTGTGGCCAGTAAGGTCACGGTATATGAGGGTGTCCTCAGGGGGGCAGGCAGATGTCTCCCACTCTAAGGGTTCTGTATAGTTTGAAATGGTACGGTTTCCTCCTGTGTGGCAAGAAGAGCCTTGGAGTGTGCCTCAGGGTTCCCCAATCAGGAGGGCTTTTGGGCCAGGCTTCCATGGACCAAAGTCTGAAAGCACAACCTAGGGTTACGATTAGGGCCTAGGGGCATAGCAGGCGCGATCTACCAGAGCTGAGGTGAGCTCCTCTAGGGCTCTGTTGAGGGCAGTCATAAGGCAGTGCGTAAGGCCCTGGTTTGTGACCAGTCAGGCCGCGGAATTTGGGGGCAACCACAGGGGGGCCAGAGGTTTCTACCACTCTAAGGGTTCTGCACAGTTTGAAATGGCCCGGTTTCCTCCTGAGTGGCAAGTAGAGCCCTAGAATGTGCCTCAGTGGTCCCCAATTGAGAGGGCTTTGGGGCCATGCTTCCATGAACCAAAGTCTTAAACCCCAAGGTAGTGTTAAGCTTAAGGACTAGGGACAAGGGAGGCCGATCTACCAGAGCAGAGGTGGGCTCCTTTGGGGGCTCATCTGAAGGCAGTCATAAGGTAGTGCGAAACCCCCTGGTTTGTGGCCAGTGAGTCTGCCAAATTTGGGAGTGAACTCAGGGGACCAGGCAGATATCCCCCACTCTAAGGGTTCTGCACAGTTCTAAATGGCACAGTTTCCTCCTGAGTGGGAAGCAGAGCCCTGGAGTGTGCCTCAGGGGTCACCGATCAGAAGGGCTTTGGGGCCAGGCTTCCATGGACCACAGTTGTAAACCTCATGCTAGGGTTAGTGTTTGGGCCTAGGGGCATGACAGGCGCGATTTACAGAGCTGAGGTGAGCTCCTCTGGGGGCTCAATTGAGGGCAGTCATAAGGCAGTGTGTAAGACCCTGGTATATGACCCGTAAGGCTGCAGAATGTGGAGGTGACCTCAGGGGGGCAGGCAGATTCCTCCCACTCTATGCGTTCTGCACAGTTCCAAATGGCACGGTTTATTTCTGAGTGGCAAGCAGAGCCCTGGAGTGTGCCTCAGTTGTCCCCAATCAGGAGGGCTTTGGGCCAGGCTTCCATGGACCAATGTCTGAAACTCCAAACTAGAGTTAGGTTTAGGGGTAGAGGAATGGCAGCCTGATCTATCAGAGCTGAGGTGGGGTCCTCTGGAGGCTCAGTTGTGGGCAGTCATAACGCAGTTTGTAAGCCCAGGTTTGTGGCCATTGAGTCCATCAAATTTGGGGGTGAACTCAGGGGGACAGACCCATTTCCTCCATTCTAAGTGTTCTGCACTGTTTTTAATGGCACGGTTTCCTCGGGAGTAGGAAGCGGACCCCTGGATTGTGCCTCAGATGTCCCCAATCAGGATTGTCTTTGGCCCAGGCATCCATGGACCAAAGTCTAAAACCACAAGCTAGGGTTAGGTTTAGGGCCTATGGGCATGGCAGCCACGATCTAAGAGCTGAGGTGAGGTCCTCTGGGGGCTCAGCTGAGGGCAGTCATAAGGCAGTGCATAAGCTCCTTCTTTCTGGATAGAGAGGCTGCTGAATTTGGGGGTAACCTCAGGGGGGCATGCAGATTTCCACCACTCTATGGGTTCTGCACAGTTCTAAATGGCACGATTTCCTCCTGAGTGGCAAGCAGAGCCTGGGAATGTGCCTCAGGGGTCCCCAATCATGAGGGCTGTGGGGTCAGGCTTCCATGGACCAGAGTCTGAAAACCCCAAGCTAGAAATAGGTTTAGGGCCTAGTGACATGGGAGGCCCAATCTACCAGAGCTGAGGTGGGTTCTTCTGGGTTCTCAGTTGGGGGCAGTCAAAAGGCAGTGCGTAAGCCCCTGGTTTATGGCCAGTGAGTCTGCCAAATGTCGGGGTGACCTCAGGGGGGCAGGTAGATTTCTCCCACTCTATGCGTTCTGCACAATTCTAAATGGAATTATTTTCTCCTGAGTGGCAAACAGAGCCCTGGAGTGTGCCTCAGGGGTACCCAGTTAGGAGGACTTTGGGGCCAGGCTTCCATGGACCAAAGTCTGAAACCCCAAGCTAGGGTTAAGGTTAGGGCCTAGGGGCATGGCTCTCCTGATCTACCAGAGTTGAGGTGGGCTCCCTGGGGGCTCAATTGAGGGCAGTCATAAGGCAGTGGGTAAGCCCCTGGTATGTGACCCATGAGACCAGGGAATGTGGGGGTGACCTCAGGGGGTAGGCAGAATCCTCCCACTCTATGCATTTTGCACAGTTCTAAATGGCACGGTTTCCTCCTGAGTAGGAAGCAGAGCCCTGGAGTGTGCCTCAGGGGTCCCCATTAAGGAGGGGCTTTGGGGCCAGGCTTTCATGGACCAAAGTCTTAAACCTAAAGCTAGGGTTTGGGTTAGGGCCTAAGGGCATGGCCGGCCACATCTACCAGAACTGAGGTGGGCTCCTCTGGAGCCCCAGTTGAGGGCAGTCTTAAGGCAGTGCATAAGCCCCTGCATTGTGACCAGTGAGGTCGTGGAATATGGGAGTGTCCTCAGGGGGGCAGGCAGATGTCTCCCACTCTAAGGGTTCTGTACAGTTCTAAATGGCACGGTTTCCTCCTGAATGGCGAGCAGAGCCCTGGAGTGTGCCTCAGGGGTACCCTATCATGAGGGCTTTGGCTCCAGGCTTACATGGACTAAAGTCTGAAATCCCAAGCTACTGTCAGGGTTAGGGCCTAGGGGCATGGCTGGCCTGATCTACCAGAGCTGAGATGGGCTCCTGTGGGGGATCAGTTGAGGGCAGTCATAAGGCAGTGTGTAAGCTCCTGGTATGTGACCAGTGAGGCCGCTGAATGTGGGGGTGACCTCAGGCGGTCATGCAGATTTCTATCATTCTCTGGGTTCTGCACAGTTCTAAATGGCACCGTTTCCTCCTGAGTGGCAAGCAGAGCCCTGGAAT
>ML093496.1:128108-153751 GCA_003697995.1 Taxidea taxus jeffersonii | reverse complement strand
ACCTCCATTACCTACTGAAAACCACAGGCCCTCCCTTCAAACTAATGCACATACACAAAAATATGTGTCCCAAAATACCCAAAAATAATTCTCTCATTTTAACAATGGTTGGATTTAGATAGAATAAAGCGAAAGTGAGTAAAAGCCAGAAGATGGACCCTAACAGTTAAAGCCTTCCCCATCCTTCCCTCTCTATTTTTCAGGTTTTTAAAATATGTGATATCTTGAAAGAATGCATACATTCTTCTTTAGGGGAGTCAAGCTCAATGACACTATGAGTCCACTCCAAGTTGTTCAGCACCACTGGAATGCACTGCAATCTACTGATTAGGGAAGAATGAAAATATCCCACTACAGGCAGTAAATCCGTGTAACCACTGCATAGAGTCTCCAAAACCCCTACTTCAGATGATACGCACGCTATTCTCTTCAATCCCTTCTATTCACGTTCCCAACTCGTAAAATGCACTTCAGTATGAACCAAAAGCATTTAAGGACATGCAGGATATAATTACTTCAACAAGCTTGTTTTCACTGAAGAAGTCCTCTTCGTATTTATCCACAAGGCTGAAAACCATGTGGAGAGACAGAAGCACAGCAAGAAGAACCAAATTCCTAGGATTTTCTTTGCAACACAAAGGACATTTCATGACGTGGTATTTCATTTAAAAAATCTTAAGACTAGTAGACTAGTAAAGCAGGACTAGAACCAAGGTGACTTAAGCCTGTGAAGATGACAATTTTGATGGCAAATTAAAAAAAAAAAAACCACAAACAGATAAACAAAACATAAGGCATTGATATTTCCAATTGTGACATTCCAAAAACTGGCATTTTAGTTACTGGTTTTGTTTTATACATTAAGAACTGGACCCCTCAGGCCACAGACTTCCTCCATCCTGCAAAACCAATCCCAGCAGCAAGAAGAGAGAAGTATTTAGCAGCCGAGGAGCCATCTAAATTCAGCATGTTGCGGGCTGGGGGGGGGCAGGGCGCAGCTGGAATGAAGCATAAGTATGAGCAGAGCTTCAGGCAGGGAAAAAAGTAATAGAAATTTAGCTGAGAGAAAATGATCTTCACAAAAGAGCACATATGAGTCACAAACAGACACAAGCAAGGGGCCACTTGTGTGTCACAAGCACCGGCCACAAGAGTGACTGGTGAGGAGATAAATGCAAGATCCATGAGCCCCTAGACGGTGTGGCATATAGCTACTTATATGTGCACTAATATGATAGAGAGCCTATTAAAAAATAACAAAGAAGCAAGGTATGAATAATAACATGCCACAGCCTCAAATGGCATGTTTGTTTCGAACTTTATCTTTCTGTTTGTCTCCTGAAATCTCCTAGAGCATAAACACTGAACAGATCCAATATTAATTAATTTATATTATCTATTTCACTTACATCAGCTGAAAATTAAAAGGCAATTTAAAAGGATAATATAATCAACCATGAAGACTAGTCCAATAATCACAGTGAGGTCAGATAGAATTATTGGTGCTTTATGGAAAAAGTCTTATACAAAAATAATATAGCTGAAATTCCATACGGGCCTCCCACCACAATCAGAACAAAATGTACATACTTCCAAACAACTTAACACCGAACTATTCATTCCCTTGTATCTACAGCAATACAGTACTCAAAGTGCAGGTTTTAGAACACTTTATAATTAGAAATACTATACTCTCTCACCCAGTTCTCTCTCATCTTTTTGCTCAGAAGAGACCTATCAAGTGAGGATTTCTTGAATGTGCTTTTGAAGACCCTCACTGGCAGAACAGTGCTAAATATTAAGACTTTCGGGGCGCCTGGGTAGCTCAGTGGATTAAGCCGCTGCCTTCGGCTCGGGTCATGATCTCAGGGTCCTGGGATCGAGCCCCACGTCAGGCTCTCTGCTCCGTGGGGAGCCTGCTTCCTCCTCTCTCTCTGCCTGCCTCTCTGCCTACTTGTGATCTCGATCTCTCTGTGTTAAATAAATAAATAAAATCTTTAAAAAAGTTTAAAAATAAATAAATAAATAAATATTAAGACTTTCATGTTCTTCCCCACTATTACTCCTAAAATCCTATTGGCCCCAACTGTTCCTTATTACACGCATTGAGACAGGGAAGGAAGGAGGAAGATACGGATGTGTAGATATACATGCCTAAGTGGTTTGAGGCTAAGCATGGACTCATGAAGGTTTAACAAAGACACTTGGGGACTCATGAAACAATCAACTGGATGCTATCTCCTCCCAAGCTCCACAATTCCACGATTCTATCAACTTAGAGTAAATCTATACATCTCTGATTCCATGGCCGATAGCCAAATCTGTGCACCTAGATTATAGATAGCCCATTTTAAAAATACCAGAGAAAGTGAATAATCCATTTAAGCAGGTAAGTATCCTATAAAAGAAAACTACCATTTGTTTCCCAGTGAGTACAGGAAGCAACGAGACTAGTCTGTAACTGCTTTCTTTTCTTGGTACATTTGGTAAGAAAATATGAGAAACACACACCATGGCTATATACACATGTCATCAAATCACAAGAACTTACACTTTAACTTAGTATTGAATAAGTTTCATTATTTAACTTAAGATTTATACATGTTAAATTATAAGAGATAACAGTAGTGTTTACCACAGAAACTCCTGGTAAATGTCATGCTTTATACTATGCATGGTAACTAAAGTACATAGATATGGTAGATCTGATTTCGACCTACATACATCACTTCATTTACATGTTGTATTCAAGAACATTATGTCTATATAACAGGGGAACTGTGTCACTATTGAACAGAATTCAATATAAATTCAATATAAAAAGGAGACTTCAAAAAAATCACCAAGCCTACTTAACCCAATAAAGTACCAAGAGAATTACATATCCACAACCTGCCCCCACAGGCAGGAATCTCGCCTCAGAAGAGTGACAATGCTCTCAAACAGAAAACAAGAAAGTTACCACTTAACAGTAATTCTGGTCAAAATGGCACTATAAATTCATAGTTGAGATACCCAATCTCAAGACAGTTATACTATGAAGAAATAGTCTGGTTCAAAATTGAGAGTAACATCTCTGTGGACAAGCAAGAGAAAAAAAGGAGTGGAGCCAGAATGTGTGTCCAACAACGTGTATGTGGAGAAGCAGGCCGAGGCAGTCAAGATCTAGCCCATGGGTTGTTACAGAGACTTCACAGGCACCACTGGCTGGATGAGCTGACAAAGTCCTCCAGGAGGGCTACAAGCACAGGACCAGATCAAGGACTACACCTACACACACTTCTGGTCTCATCAAATCCTTACCTTCCATCCACGTCCCAGTGGAGATACCTGGTCAACTATTTATCTTCAATACCATTCATCTCACCAATGAAAAATTACCTCTAACGTCTTTTATTCTAATTAATGCACCCACTGGTACAGATGAGAGCGTAGTCTCTGATGCACAGAATCTTGATTAGGGTCTTTCAAATGTTAACTAACTACCCCTGAAGTGTGGATTCCTGATTAAGGTACTTCAGAAATGTTAACTAAGCACCCCTAAAGTGCAGATTAAATTACTTTAAAGGAAACTACAGACAATATAACACCCTACTCCTGAAAGGAGGCTGCCAAAAGTTATTGCCAACTCTGTACTAGGGGCCATCACTTACATGAAGCTAGGGATTTTTATAGTCCCAGCACAGGAATAGTTTCAACTCGGAGGTGGAGAATGAAAGCACAATGAATGTGCCCAGGTCCACCCATAAGTGAAAGTGGGCTAAGGGGGAAATGATGGTATGTTTCAGGGGGAAGGTAGAGTGAAGGGTAGACTATTATGATAAAAACAACCAAAATGATACTGTTCAGTCTCCCTTGGTACAGCGCTTAACATACATGATCTCTTTTAGAGCAAGGAGGATGCATCTTTGAAAGTCAAGGAGTAGCCACCAGTGGAAAAGTGGCTACTAAAAACTTTAAGAGGGCACCAGGATAAAAGAAGACACAGAAACAGATGAAAAAATTGTTTATATTAATATTCAATAATATGTGTTGGGTTTTGTAAGTTCAATTGCCTAAAGAGATAGTACAATGTAGTAAAAAGAGCAAGAGTGGGGCCTCATAGGACTTTAGATCTGATTACCAACTCTACCACATTCTAGCTGGGTAAATCTCTCTCAAGTCATTAAATCTTGCAGGACCTCAACTTTCCCATCTGTAAAATGGGAATAACATTATCTACACAACTGTGTATATTAAAGGAGGTAATATGACATCAAAACACAAAATCAAACCCCCAAGAAAGGGGGGAAAATGTACTTTTACAACATCTAGCTTTAGGAACTCCTGGATTGCTAGAGACAGTGGAAATTACTGAATTCCCCATTTTTCCTTATTTCCTCCAAAAACAACACAAAGCAACCAGAAGAACAAACAAAGCTGATACAAATCATACCCTCAGGATAACTTGAGGATTAAAAATTCGCCAAATTCACAACTATAAATAAAAATAAGAAAAAAACACCAAATCCCATCAGAGGATCTCCCAGGCTCCTGGCCCACCCCTGCTCTGCCACAAGGCTTTGTTGCAAGCAAAAGCAGGCTGTTGAAGAACCATGAAAAAACTAGGAGGTTAGCGATGATCCTAAGACTGATCTAAAACAGACTATGACCACCCTATGTTTCAAATACTCAAAAAGTATCCAAAGAGATGAAAGCATGGACTAGAGGGAAGAGAGTTTAAGAAGAGACAATTTGCAGGACCAGTACTTGAGACCTCCAGCTTCTACGGGAGAAATCAGACAAAAGAAAGAGAGAAATGTCCTTTGGCTACTGGACAGTGAAGGGAGAAAGAAGCATAAAGGGAAAATTCAGGACACCACAAGAGAGCCAAAATTCTGAGAACAACCTTCTCCTACAATCAAAACAAATAATACACTCAAGCATTTGGATTTTGCTATGCTGACAGAAGAGGGAGCCAATGATCTAGGAATTCAATTAAACACCCCGAGCCCATAAAAAGAGAACAGAAAAAAATGAACAAATCCGTATGAAGGTATGGGGGAGAAGGGTTGTCAGATAATCCAACACACATTAAAAAAGGAAAATTCCCCGCAACAAAACTACCATGAAGCACAAGAATATTAGTTGGCAACACTCCATATGGAAGAAATATATTCAAACAAGAACCTGCGGATACAAAAGCCATCTTGAGTCAGAAATCCCAAAACTAAGAACAGACATGGACAAATAAAAGAAAGGTCTGAGAAGCAAAAGGACTAAACTGAGAAGAGATAATGGAAGAAAAAGGATATTATTTCAGACAGGAGGAATAAATTATAAAATACCCAAGAGAAAACAGACTCAAATGAGTATCTTATAAAGGGTTGTAAGGAAATCCAGGGAACCAAAATAGAGAATAAAAGGGATATAAAGAAAAAAGTACAAAGACCAAAGAGAAAGTAGTAGAAATGGAAGACAGGCAAAGAAAAAGGTAACATATTAGAAAAAAAACAAACAATAGGTTACTTAAAATTATTTTTTTAAAAAAATCTTAAATCTACAAAATGAAAGAGCCTATTGGGTACCCGGGAAAATTAGCCATCCGAAAAAATAAACAAACAAACTCCAGGGCATACCCTACTACAACTGTTGAGTTCCTAGGTTAAAAAGTCATCAAGGTCTACAGGTTCACAACTTACAAGGGCAAACAAGGAAAACTGGTACAGCCACTCTGGAAAAACAGTATGGAGATTCCTCAAAAAGTTAAAAATAGAACTACCCTATGACCCAGCAACTGCACTACTACGTATTTATCCAAAGGATGACAAAAATAGTGATTCAAAGGGGCACAGGCACCTCAATGTTTATAACAGAAATGTCCACAACTACCAAAAAATGGAAATAGCCCAGATGTCCATCAACAGAAGAATGGATAAAGGAGATGTGGTGTGTGTGTATATATATATGTATGTATATATATGTATGTACGTGTATATATATGTATATATATGTGTGTATATATATGTATATATACACAATGGAATATTACTCTGCCATCAAAAAGTATGAAATCCTGGGGCACCTGGGTGGCTCAGTGGGTTAAGCCTCTGCCTTCAGCTCAGGTCATGATCTCAGGGTCCTGGGATCGAGCCCTGCATGGGGCTCTCTGTTCAGCAGGGAGCCTGCTTCTCCCTCTCTCTCTCTCTGCCTGCCTTTCTGCCTACCTGTGATCTCACTCTCTCTCTGTCAAATAAATAAATAAAATCGTTAAAAAAATAATAATTTTTTTAAAAAAGGTATGAAATCCTGCCATTCACAATAACACGGATGGAACTAGAAGGTATACGTTAAGCAAAATAAGTCAGTCAGAGAAAGACAAATATCATGATTTCACTCATAGATGGAATTTAAGAAACAAATCAGATGAACATAGGAGAAATTAAGGAAAAATAAAATAAGGTGAAATCAGAGAAAGAGGCAAACCATAAGAGACTTTTTAAAAAGACTTTATTTACTCATTTTAGAGAGAGCAAGCAGGCACAAGCTGGGGGGGTGGGGGTAGTGGTGGCAGAGGGAGAGGAAGCAGCAGGCTCCCCACTGAGCAGGAAGCCCAACACAGGGCTCGACCCCAGGACCCTGTGAATTATGATCTGAGCCAAAGGCAGACACGTAATGGACTGAGCCACTCAGGTGCCCCAAGAGACTATTAACTATAGAAAACAAATTAAGGGTTGCTGGAGGGGAAGTTGGTAGGTATGGGCTAAATGGGTGATGGGCATTAAGGAGGACACTTGTTGTAATGAGCACTGGGTGTTATATGTAACTGATGAATCACTAAACTCCACCAGGAACCTAATAATACACTATATGTTAAACAACTTAAATGTACATAAAAATGATTTTAATTAAAAAAATAAAAGAGGGGCGCCTGGGTGGCTCAGTGGGTTAAGCCTCTGCCTTCGGCTCAGGTCATGATCTCAGGGTCCTGGGATCGAGTCCCGCGTCGGGCTCTCTGCTCAGCATTGAGCCTGCTTCCCCCTCTCTCTCTGCCTGCTTCTCTGCCTGCTTGTGATCTCTTGTCAAATAAATAAATAAAATATTTTTAAAAATAAAAATAAAAAATAAATAAAAATTAAAAAATAAAAGAATTTCCATAAAATACACAAAGGAAGATAACAATGAAATAGCATTTTATAATAAAAAAAAGAATATTAGTAGTAAAAATTGTAAACTAATGAATTTATACCCATCTAAGCTGTCCTTTAAGTGCCAAGACTACAGGAAAAGAAAAGGAAAAAAAAAAAAAGCATCTACTAAAGGAATTCTGCACCCATGAGCCTTTTCTTAAGGAATCTTTTGATAAGCCAAGAGATGAGTGGAAAAACTTCAGCAAAAAAGATTGATGATGAGTATTTAAAACATTTAAGTGTAGATTTAAGATAAAAACACAGTGGCAGGTGTGAATGGAAGATAGCTAAGACAAATACATTATAAACAATAAAAAGTAAAAAATAACACAAATAGGGCGCCTGCGTGGCTCAGCTGGTTAAGCAACTGCCTTCAGCTCAGGTCATGATCCTGGAGTCCCGGGATCGAGTCCTGCATCGGGCTCCCGGCTCCTCTGGGAGTCTGCTTCTCCCTCTGAACTCTTCACTCATGCTCTCTCTGTCTCTCTCTCAAATAAATAAATAAAATATTTTTTAAAAAAATAACACAAATAGAAGCTAGCAGAAAAGAAAGGATAATGAAGTCATGTTGTTACTTAGGCAAAAGACGGGGATTAAAGGATATCCACAAAAACAGAAATGTGAGAGGGAAAGATTAAAGCATTAAAAAGGGACTAAGGGCATTTTTCTATGTTTTTAAAAACATTAAAAAGACAATTGCTAGTAGAAAAAAACACCTCCTAGACAACAACAACAACAACAAAAAGTGTTTATATTAAGGAGCAAAGAATATCTCAGAGAAAAAGAAACATAGCAAATATACATATTTATAAAATACTACGATTGAGGGGCGCCTGGGTGGCTCAGTGGGTTAAAGCCTCTGCCTTCAGCTCAGGTCATGATCCCAGGGTCCTGGGATGGAGCCCTGCATTGGGCTCTCTGCTCAGCGGGGACTCTGCTTCCTCTTCTCTCTCTGCCTGCCTCTCTGCCTACTTGTGATCTCTGTCAAATAAATAAATAAAATATTTTAAAAAAAATACTACGATAGAGCTGAGACAAAACATTAGTCTTATCAATATACATCAATGGATCATACTCACATATTATAAGAAAAGGATTTTCAATTTGAGTCACAAAGCAGGGCCCAACAATAGACTATACACAGATCTCAAAAGTAGTAACTTAGAAAGGCTAGAAATATAGAATGAACAAAAGACACCAATCAAAAAGCATTAACCATTATGACAAAGGGCATCTTTTAATATCACATGCCACAATTCACAACAAGGCTACAACACTTACAAATACTGATATACCAAATTAAACAGTAGCCACCATTTTGAAACAAAAACTACAAGGGAGGTAGTGATACAGGGGAAAACCCACTAATAGAAAACTTGAATACATCACACACACAAAAAAGGAGATCGAAGACCTAAACAATAATTAAATAACACAGATCTTATGGATACATATCAACTCTATACCTGATAACCAAGAATGTACCTTTTACTCAAGTACCCACAGGACATTCACAAACACTGATCATGTATTGTCACAGAGAAAATGTAAGTTCCATGAAGTAATAGTATTACCAACAGTATCTCTGAATTCAATGCAAAAAAGCTAGAAAGGATTAAGAGAGAATAAAATTATTCTGTTAAAAACACTGGATCAAGGGGTGCCTAGGTGGCTCAGTCAGTTAAGCATCTGCCTTCAGCTCAGGTCATGATCCTGGGGACCTGGGATTGAGCTCTGCATCCATCAGTCTCCCTGCTCAGTAAAGAGTCTGCTTGGCCCTCTACCTCTCCCTCTACCCGTCCCAACACACCCCCAACTCATGTACTTTCTCTCTCCCTCTCTAATAAGTAAACAAAATCTTTAAAAACAATGGATTTTATCAAATACAAATTGAAATGAGACAGTATTTTTAAAATGATAATGGAAACATTAAACATCAAGGTCTATGGGATGCATTTAAGGTGTTGAGAAAAATTCCTGTCACTGAACACTTTAATCAGTAAAACTGAAAGAAAATATATGACTTCAACGTCTAGATCAGAAGAAAAAACAAACCAAAAGAAAGCACAAGAGAGAAATAAAGATAAAAGCAGGAAATGAGGTGGAGAACAGAAAAATAGCCCTCATCAATAATCAAAATACTGGTTATTTCTTAAAAATTAAAAACAAAAACAAAACAAAAAACCCCAACACAATAGACAAACCATCAGCTTCTTTGATCAAGAAAAGGGAGCTAGTGCAAATAATAAGACAAAAAGAGAAAAGGAAATTTCAAAATCAGAAGAAAATACTGATCTCTGTACAGATAAAATTTGAAAAATTAAATGAAATCAATAATTTCCTAGAAAAACACACGTTATTAAAATTGATCCCAACAAAGACAGAATGCTTAAAGAGAACAATCTACACAGGAAAAAAGACAGAAAATTAATAAAAAGCAAAACTATGAAAAAGTATCAGACCCAAATGTTTTCACAGGGTAATTCCCTAACCTTCAAATACCAGAGAATCCCCATGCCCCATAAATTGTTCTAGAGCACTGAAAATGAAGAAAAACTTCCCAATTCCTTTTATGAAGCAAATTATATTGAAGGCAAAATCTGATATGATTTGGACAGTAGGCTAATATCCTCTACAAACATCAATGCAAAAATTCTAAATAAAATATTAGCAAACAGAATTCACCCCCACACTGAGAAAGTAACACACCATTATCAAGGGCATTTATTCTAGGAAATGAAAAATTGGTTTAATATTAGGAAGTCCATTAATATATAACACAGTAAAAGATTTAAAGACAAAACAGAAAAAAGTGGACAAAAGACAATGACAATTCACAAAAAAATTAAAATGGGCTTTAAAATTTCCTTACAGAAAATTGTTCAAACTGACTCATAGTAAGAGAAATGCAAATTAAATAATACTGTGATACCATTTTCACCCATCAAATGGGCATAAATTAAAAGGTATAACAACATAATTTGGCAAGGCTGTGGCAAAACCGAGCACTCTCACGCACTCATGGTACAATATAAGCTGGTACAACTCTCCTGGGAAATTTGGCCATACCAAAAAAATACATATGGCCTTCTCTTTTGATTGAGCTATCCCTTTTCCAGATGTTTACCCTGATGATACACTTCCAACATTATGAAAATACATATGCACAATATTATTCATTACATCACTATTTATAAAGGCAAAATATGGTAAACAATCTATATACCCACACATAAGACAGTGGCTGAACTATGATAAATCACCATAATGGAGAAGTATGCAAGGGTTAAAAGAAATAGTGAGAAAGCCGGGGTGCCTGGGTGGTTCAATGGGTTAAAGCCTCTGCCTTCCACTCAGGTCATGATCTCAGAGTCCTGGGATGGAGCCCTGTGTCCTTGGGCTCTCTGCTCAGCAGGGGGCCTACTTCTCTTCCTCTCTCTCTGCCTACCTCTCTGTCTACTTGTGATCTCTGTCAAATAAATAAATGAAATATTTTTTTAAAAAATAGTACAGGAAGAGGAGTCAAGATGGCGGAGAAGTAGGAGGCTGAGACGACATCAGCCAGCAGGAGATCAGCTAGATAGCCTATCAAACCATTCCGAACACCTACAAATCCAACAGGAGATCGAAGAGAAGAAAAACAACAATTCTAGGAACAGAAAATCGACCACTTTCTGAAAGGTAGGACCAGCGGAGAAGTGAATCCAACGCGACGGGAAGATAGACCCCAGGGGGAGGGGCCGGCTCCCGGCAAGCGGCGGAACAACGGAGCACAAAATCAGGACTTTTAAAAGTCGGATCCACGGAGGGACATCGCTCCAGAGGCTAAACTGGGGTGAAGACCTCACGGGGACAACGTGGACTCAGGTCCCACGGGGTCACAGAAGGATCGGGGGTGTCTGAGTGTCGCAGAGCTCACAGGTATTAGGGCGGGGAAGTCGGCTGCGGAGACAGAGCCGAGGTTTCCTAGTGGTCTGTGACACGGCCCGGTGCTCTGTGGCACTGGCCGGTGCTCTGTGCGAGGGGTCCCCACAAGATCCGGGGAGACTCCGACCCGGGAGAGCTCAGGGATCTACGGGGTCCGGAGACTCCAGGTGGGACTCTGCCAGAGACAGAGACGCTTGGTCACAGGCTGGGTGAGCTCGGAGCACTCCCAGAAGCCAGTGAGACGGGGCTGCTGACGCACGATTTTCTCTGAGCGCGGTCTGCGGGCGCGCGCGGTCTGCAGGTGCGCGCAGTGTCGGGGGCCCGCGGTGTCGGCGGCCCGCGGGGTCTGCGGGCCTGCGGTGTCTGCGGGCGCGCGGTGTCTGCGGGCGGACGCGCGTGCGCACTCTCCGGCACAAACGTGGGCTAGGGAGACTGGAGGGATTAAACGCTTTTCTCTGAAGGCGCACTGAAGACTGGGGCCCCTAGCTCTCGGCTCCTCTGAACCGGAGATTGGGAGGCCGCCATTGTCATTCCCGTCCTCCGGAACTCTACAGAAAGCGCATTCAGGGAACAAAAGCTCCTGAAAGCAAACCTGAGAGGATTACTTAGCCGGGCCCCTGGTAAGGGCGGTGCAACTCCGCCTGGGGCAAAGACACCTGAGAAACACTACAACAGGCCCCTCCCCCAGAAGATCAAAGAAATCCAGCCAAGACCAAGTTCACTTAACAAGGAGAACAGCGGATTCTTATCTGGACAAAATGACAAGGCGGAAAAACTCACCACAAAAAAAAGAGCAGGAGACAGGACCGAAGGCTAGGGACCTAATCAATACAGACATTGGTAATATGTCAGATCTGGAATTCAGGATGACGATTCTCAAGGTTCTAGCCGGGCTCGAAAAAGGCATGGAAGATATTAGAGAAACCCTGTCAGGAGAAATAAAAACCCTTTCTGGAGAAATAAAAGAAATAAAGTCTAATCAAGTTGAAATAAAAAAAGCTATTAATGAGGTGCAATCAAAAATGGAGGCTCTTACTGCTAGGATAAATGAGGCAGAAGACAGAATTAGTGATATAGAAGACCAAATGGCAGGGAATAATGAAGCAGACCAAGAGAGAGACAATCAACTACTGGACCACGAGGAGAGAATTCGAGAGATAAGTGATGCCATAAGACGAAACAACATTAGAATAATTGGGATTCCAGAAGAAGAAGAAAGAGAAATAGGAGCAGAAGGTATACTGGAGAGGATTATTGTAGAGAATTTCCCTAATATAGCAAGGGGAACAAGCATCAAAATCCAGGAAGCCCAGAGAATACCTCTCAAACTCAATAGGAATCGACCCACACCCCGCCATCTAATAGTAAAATTTACAAGTCTTAGCGACAAAGAGAAAATCCTGAAAGCAGCACGGGACAAGAAGTCTGTAACGTACAATGGTAAAAATATTAGATTGGCAGGAGACTTATCCACAGAGACCTGGCAGGCCAGAAAGAACTGGCATGATATATTCAGAGCACTAAACGAGAAAAACATGCAGCCAAGAATACTTTATCCAGCTAGGTTATCATTGAAAATAGAAGGAGAGATTAAAAGCTTCCAGGACAAACAAAAACTGAAAGAGTTTGTAAACACCAAACCAGCTCTACAGGAAATATCAAAAGGGGTCCTCTAAGCAAAGAGAGACCCTAAAAGTATTACCAGGAAGGAACAGAGACATTACACAGTAACAATCACCATACAGGCAATACAATGGCACTAAATTCATATCTCTCAATAGTTACCCTGAATGTAAATGGGCTAAATGCCCCAATCAAAAGACACAGGGTTTCAGAATGGATAAAAAAACAAAACCCATCAATATGCTGCCTACAAGAAACTCATTTTAGACCTGAAGACACCTCCAGATTGAAAGTGAGGGGGTGGAAAACAATTTACCATGCTAATGGACATCAGAAGAAAGCTGGGGTGGCAATCCTTATATCAGATCAATTAGATTTTAAGCCAGAGATTATAATAAGAGATGAGGAAGGACACTATATCATACTCAAAGGGTCTGTCCAACAAGAAGATCTAACAATTTTAAATATCTATGCCCCTAACATGGGAGCAGCCAACTATATAAACCAATTAATAACAAAATCAAAGAAACACATTGACAAGAATACAATAATAGTTGGAGACTTTAACACACCCCTCACTGAAATGGACAGATCATCCAAGCAAAAGATCAACAAGGAAATAAAGGTCTTAAATGACACACTGGAGCAGATGGACATCACAGATATATTCAGAACATTCCATCCCAAAGCAACAGAATACACATTCTTCTCTAGTGCCCATGGAACATTCTCCAGAATAGATCACATCCTGGGTCATAAATCAGGTCTCAACAGGTATCAAAAGATTGGGATCATTCCCTGCATATTTTCAGACCACAATGCTCTGAAGCTAGAACTCAATCACAAGAGGAAATGTGGAAAGAGCACAAATACATGGAGGCTCAGCAGCATCCTTCTAAAAAATGAATGGGTCAACCAGGAAATTAAAGAATTTTAAAAAACCATGGAAACAAATGATAATGAAAACACAACGGTCCAAAATCTGTGGGACACAGCAAAGGCAGTCCTGAGAGGAAAATATATAGCGATACAAGCCTATCTCAAGAAACAGGAAAGGTCTCAAATACACAACCTAACCCTACACCTCAAGGAACTCGAGAGAGAACAACAAAGAAAGCCTAAACCCAGCAGGAGAAGAGAAATAATAAAATAATAAAGATCAAAGCAGAAATCAATGAAATAGAAACCAAAAAAACAATAGAACAAATCAATGAAACTAGGAGCTGGTTCTTTGAAAGAATTAATAAGATTGATAAACCCCTGGCCAGACTTATCAAAAAGAAAAGAGAAAGGACCCAAATAAATAAAATCATGAATGAAAGAGGAGAGATCACAACCAACACCAAAGAAATACAAACAATCATAAGAACATATTATGAACAACTCTATGCCAACAAATTCGACAATCTGGAAGAAATGGATGCTTTCCTAGAGACATAAAAAATAGTACAAAAGCATAATCTATATAAACTAAAATGGAGTGATTTCTAGGATATAAAGTGAGAATAGCAAAATATAAGAGAGTATCTAAAGTAAAATTCCCCTTCATGGAACATTTAAGAAGAAACACAGGAAGAATAAACCAGAAACTCATGAAATTGATTAACTACAAGGCATGGGTAGAAAAACAGGAAAATGATTAGCATCCACTTAACTCTCTAATAACAGTAATAAAGAAATGGCCTAACAATAACCTGGCAAATGACAGACAATTTACAAGAGATCCAAATGGGTCATATACATGGAAAGATCCTCAACACCTCTAGAAACCTCAGAAATGCAAACTAAAATTACAAACTAAAATAATAAAAACACAGAGCCTATCAGATTTGTGAAAATCTATATGCAAAAATTAAAGGTCTAACAAAGCCAATTTTAAGGGCAAGAAATAGAGAAACAAAAGCTCTCGCATAATTCAGAGACTTTAAAAAGCTATCCACAGGGGCGCTTGTGTGGCTCAGTCAGTTAAAAGTCTGACTCTTGGGATGCCTGAGTGGCTCAGTTGGTTAAGCAGCTGCCTTCGGCTCAGGTCATGATCCCAGGGTCCTGGGATTGAGTCCCACATCGGGCTCCTTGCTTGGCAGGGAGCCTGCTTCTCTGTCTGCCTCTGCCTGCCACTCTGCCTGTGCTCGCTCGCTCTCTCTCTCTAACAAATAAATAAATAAAATCTTTAAAAAAAATAAAATAAAATAGGTTTTATTTTACAAACTATCCTACAGTGTACAAAAACACTCACTGCTGTAAGGTTCCCAGTAATGAAAAACTGCAAACTTATAACTTGTCTATAAATAGAAAAATGGATAAATTGTGATTATATAATAAAATACTACACAGTAGTTAAAACTAATAAACGAGAGCTATATCATAAGAAAATCCTGGGCGCCTGGGTGGCTCAGTTGGTTAAGCAACTGCCTTCGGCTCAGGTCATGGTCTTGGAGTCCCAGGATCGAGTCCCACATCGGGGTCCCAGCTCCACGGGGAGTCTGCTTCTCCCTCTGACCTTCTCCTCACTCATGCTCTCTCTCACTGTCTGTCTCTCTCTCAAATAAATAAATAAAATATTAAAAAAAAAAAAAGAAAATCCAAAAAAGTATAATGTTGAGCTCAAAACCCAAGCAGTAGAATGATACATATACTATACAAATATAAATCCATTAAATTACATCATTAAACTCACGTAAATATGTAAATTAAGCTACACAATTTACTAATGCCCTAAAATACTCAAAATAACATATTTTGTATATATAAACAAACATCCACAATATTATAACACTCACATACAAATATATACATATATAAACATGTAAACTATACATATTGTTTCTGTATTTACAAACACACAACATATATATATACATACATACAGTAAAAATATGAAAACATACAGGAAAAAGATATGGAATAATTTCAAAACAGTAGTTACCAAAAGGTTAGGAGAGAGAGGAAAGGAATTGAGGAAGAATTCATGCATTCATGGGGGTTTCAACTTTACCTGTAAATTTTTTTTAAAGAGTCTGAAACAATCTGGAAAAATACTAAGATTTATTAATCTAGTAGGAAATACATAATGATGGTTATGTTCATCTCCTATTCATATTTAATAGATGTATTTTAATTAAACTCTGGCCTAGCTTTATTTTTACATTTATAAATATCAGAACTATTAATTCTATTTTGCCTCCCTTATATACAGTCCTCAGCTCTACTCATGGTTAATCATAGAAATCAACCAACATATTTAGTAGCAAATGAAGGATACTTTAGGAACTGATTTAAAATGCCAAGGGAGGCCCCAACCTCAGGACAGAAGTACCTCAAAAGGCATTATATTGTTGTGGAGAACTTTCACTATTCTAGACATGTGAGTTTCACGAAGAAAAATTTCATCTCCTTTTATGTTAGGATTCATAGCTCCCACTCCATGTAGAGAGAATTTAAAGAACAAATCCTAAATTTGTAAGAAAAGTATCAAATCCCAGAACAAGATTTTATGAAATAAAATACACATGAGAAAACAGCAGCAAAAGAAAAAAAAAATCATTTAATTTGTGCTCTCTTTAGGTTTTATTGCTTAACTTGTGCTGGTACCAAAAAGAAAGGAAGGAAGAAGTCCAGTTTCATTACAGCTACATTCACAGCAATCCCAGCAGGGGCACGCATAAAATGAATAAAGAAGCCCCAAATGAAATGCCTGTGTACCCCGGGAGTAATTGCTCAGTCAAAACGTTCCAAAGGCAGTTTGCCAAATGAAAGGACATACTGGGAATCCAAAAGCTTAAACCAACATTTTACTACAATTATTGGCTTTTCTCCATACTTCTCCCATCCTTTTACCTAAGTTATAGTTGAATTACTATATCTAAATTAGACATTAGTTTCCTGTACATTAAAAAATACTGTGACTGATGAGAAATAGGAGAAAAGCTTGCAAAATACATCACTTACTCATTTAGAGTGGGAACAGCATGAGGCTACCTTCCAACAATTACCATCTGGTCAACCTGTACTGATCGCTCAACCTCTGTGAGCAGAATATATTTATAAAGTGAGTTTTTAAAATACCTGATTAACTAGAGTGTATAAGCAATCTCCTATATTTACTCCACAAACTGCCTATTCATGTTTGTGCTTAATTTTTAATATTTTACATTTGCATATTTTTACTTATTAGCTGGTCTTATTGATTTACAGGGGTTCTTTATATATTCTGGATACTTAAACTCTATTGGATAAATGCCAATCTTTCCGTGTTCTATGGACTCTTCTGTAAATTGCCCATCATTTGCTCGGTTCTTTAAGAGGCCATGTTTTCTCTTCACTAATGTGCAGGAAAGCTAAGCGGATGCTAGTCATTTTTCTCTCTGGATTTCTTGCTTCTGCCAACCTGTGCCTTGATTTTACATTTTGTAATTAAGTTTTTAATTAGATGATACATACACATTTACAGTTCTATACTTTTATAACTTAAGTATTTAACAGACTGAGATAGGATAGATACAAAAATAATCATCAGATAATGACAATAGTACCTGCCATAACTACCTCATAGGACAGCACCCATCAGTTGAATGATGGAATATGTCTTGCAAACCATAACATGTAAAACTATAATGGAAAATCTCACAGAAGTCACTCACACCTATAAAGAAGACATTTGAAAAACGACTCATTTGCAAACAATCAAAATTCATGTTTAATTGGTAACAATCTGAAAGTCCTCAGCAATCACCTCCAACCTAAATTTAAGGTACCCCAATAAGATCTGTTCTATCTGGGGATTCCCTATTGGAACATCCACTATAAAAAAAAAAAAATCAGTTCTAATGGATTATACCCTCCATCCTACTATTTCACAAGATGAGAGGGGAGTTTTAAAAGCCTATGTTAAATTTCCTGCTGAAAATGACTATTACTTTCAAAGATGACTTGCAGGGCACTTCACAAATATACTCTTAGGACTTACTGTTCATTAAGAATAAGAAAATAATAAAATCTTTAAAAAAATAAGAAAATATCTGCTCTTTATAGTGTATTTCAACAGCCTCACACTTTTATATGTACTTGGTAACATTTTATGCAGTTCGCTACATAATTTCCATCTTCCTCATTTACATAACCCCCTTTAATAATGTGACCCAGATTAATATAGTCCTTAAAACTGCAACTGCAATGATTTAAAAAGACTTCACACATAATTTTAAGAAAGTCAAAATTTTACATCTTGGCTCCTCAAGATAACTCAAGTCAGAAAATAGGCAGTGCAGAATGTGGTAAGCAGAATGACTATCCCCAAAAGATACCCATGTCCTAATCCCCAAACTCTCTGAATATGTTTCATGGCAAAAGGAGACTTCGAAGATGTGTTTAAGGTTGAGGACCTTGAACTGGGCAGAGTAGCCTGAATTAGCCAGGTGGAATGAATCCAATCACGCTCTTCCTTAAAAGAGGAAGGAGGGGAAAAAAAAAAAAAAAGAGGAAGGAGGCAGAAGAGTGGGTCAGAGAGATGTGACACTCTGTTGCTGGTTTTGGAGAGACAGGAAGAGGGCAATAATCTCGGAAAGTAGCAGCCCCTAAGAGCTTCGAAAGGCAAGGAAATGGACTCTCCTGTAAAGCCTCCAGAAGGAATACAGCCATGCCAACACCTTGATTTTAGTTCAGTGAGACCCATACTGGACTTCTACAAAACTGTAAGATGGGGATGCCTGGGTGGCTCAGTTGGTTAAGCGGCTGCCTTCGGCTCAGGTCATGATCCCAGCGTCCTGGAATCGAGTCCCACATCGGGCTCCTTGCTCGGCAGGGAGGCTGCTTTTCCCTCTGCCTCTGCCTACCACTCTGTCTGCCTGAGCTCGCGCTCTCTCTCTCTCTCTCTCTAAAAACAAAAACAAAACAAAAAAAAAAAACCGAAACTGTAAGATGATAAATTTATGTCCTCATAATTTGTTGTGGCAATAGGAGAAAACTAATACCCAGAGCATCCCTAGCTTTTTTGCGGGAAAACAAACCAGTTAGAAGCATATTCTGGAACCCAGCTCCTTACTTGAAATCACAGCACTACTCCTTGTCAGCTATGTCCACTTAAACCAATTATTAACCCTCTATGCCCTGGTTTTCTCATCTATAAAATGGAGCTATTGAAATAGTACCTACCTACAAAGATTGTTAAAGGACTGAGCTAATTCATGCAAAGCACTTAAAATGTTGTTCTACATATGGTAGGCACTAAACACATCTTACCTACCTCATTTCCATCAGTAATATTTCAACTATCTTCTCTTTCGGTCACCCACAGAAAAATGATGAGACCAACAGCCTTCAACAGTGAAAGAAATGAGCCCTTCTAAAAAGAAAGGTTTGTAGCTTAGGTACAAGCAGTCCCCATGATGGTCCCAGCGCCACTCAACTACCACTCGGCTCTTCAAGAGTCGTCCCCAATAATGAAGGAACAGACTCCCAAAGGCAAAGTGTTACCATGAACTCCACGAAGTGAGAAATGCTAACTCAACTACAGGGCCGGATAGAAAAAGTACCCATCAAAGAGTAAGCTGTCTTATTAAAAATAATAGATGTAGCAAAATGAGTTTCTACTGAAATTTGCCATAACTGGCATTTTTTTCAACTTACTTAGTATTTACACAGTGCTTTTCATTTGCAAAACGCCTGCCCTATCATTTCTTCGTAAACAATTAAAATTTTTATTTCACTTGGCCATTGACTCGGCAACAATTACTTCAATTGCTATAGCCAGGCTAAGCAGTGATGGTTCACGCTATAAAAACAGGAAGATGAAAAAACTGATAATTTCTCCTAGAGGAGGAGGTAAATTACAAAAAATATAAATGTATAATGTTTCATACTTCCACACTCTACAACAGCTCAAAGCAGTGTCAAAACTCAAAGAACAGCAATACTACGTCACCAAGAAGGAGAAACTTTTTAGCTCCAGGAAGAGGCTTGAGTACAAACCTTATGAAGTGTCACAATAAACGTAAAAGTTCAGTTTTTTGGGTTTTGTTTTTTTGCTTTTGGGGGGTTTTTGAATCATTAAGTAGACCAAGAGTAAAATCTATTACAAAAGAATTTCTACCCTTTTCCTACAGGAAAAGCAATAAACCTCAAGATTCCAAGCCTAAATACCCTAAAACTTAATTAAATGATATTTTAAAAGGTAATTAAATATGCCCCAGCAACAACAATATATATAGCCAGGCCTCTCAAAAGAAACACTTTCGATTAATTACACAAAACGTATTGATTGACTCTAAATTTTTTCTCTGCCTTCCCACCCTTTCATTATTTCAAGCTCTACAAGACTATAGAACTAGAAAAGAACTATAATTTACACCTGCAAAGCCAACGATAACTGACATTCCTCATTCTTAAAAGGTGCTGGACTTTAGCTGTGACACAAAGGCACCTGTGGGACATTTCACCAAAACAAAAACAAAAACAAAAACAAACCACCCACCTCCTTCTCCTCAACCCAGCACTGCCATAGTTGAAGGCTCTTTGCAGAGGCCCAGAGATAATCTGGGCCAAGCTCAGCTGAACCCTCTGACAGGGCAGGTCTGAGCCATTCCAGAAGAAATCCCCTAAATCCGTGTTCGGATTCAAAGCATACTCTCCCTCTCCAACTTTAAATGCAGGCCAAGATGGCTCTTATTCATCAGAATAGCAGGTAGCCCAAGAAGAAATACGGCTAGTTTGTGGATATGACCTCAACATACATTGTATGAGTGTGCATGCACACCCATATGTCAGCACATGTGGAAACAGGGAAGACACTGGAAGACACAAGGTCTCTGTATAGAGGACACAGGATCTAGAGCAGATATAGAGCACTCAGAAGCTCTCAAGGACCAGGGAGAGCATGTAACATGTACAGCAGCTGGGTAAAAGGACAGAAACAACCAAGGTTACTGGGGGGGAGGGGTCGGGGGAGGGATGCCAGGGGGTAAGACTCCCTGCATCAAAGAGCATTCAAATTCAACTTCAGAAACACAAACAATGCTGGAAAAATAAGGCCTAAATAGATCTGGATTTAGGAGACGGGCCAGATTCAGCTGTCAGTTTTCAAAGCTGATAATACAAGAAGCCCAACCAGTCGTCTTCTACCTTACTCCCTCTGAGGGTGGCACAGAGCTCATCAGAGGCTCCAAGGCACTAACCTCAAGACCTCCCAGGCCTGACCCCCCAGATTTCCCCGGTCTTTATCGAGGAACTACAACATTATGAAAAGAAGGTGAGTGGCTAAAGAATTAAATACTTACCACTTGAGCTTCCAGGAGTAGAAAACTGAGAGGTATCAAGGAATTTTCGAGGCGTAGGAAGGTTTGTAACATCAATCAGAGGAACGGGAGAAGCATCTTTTATAAGGGAGCTGAAAGGGAGAAAGGTAGGTCGTTACCACTTTCTCCAAAACCCCACTACCTGCCCATCCCTTATCCCTTTCGTTTTGGCATGAGCCCTCTGTACACTTATCTCAATGCTAGCTGGGTCTAAAACCTTTGGCATAAAAATATTCTGGATCATCTGGATGACTACCTTACCACCAAATTATGCCATGCAATTTCAGTACCCTCCTCTGTTCCTACATTAAGATTAATTTATCAGCAAAGAAAGATCACATGTGACCATATCATGATAACTGAACTAAGGTTTAAGTAGTTAAGCTTGTTTAACTTGTGTTTTTCAATCTGGAGTTTTTTATATACTCTGGGAGTTCACTACATTTAGTTTTCTTTAAAAGAGGTTCATTGGGGGACGCCTGGGTGGCTCAGTTGGTTAAGCAGCTGCCTTCGGCTCAGGTCATGATCCCAGTGTCCTGGGATCGAGTCCCGCATTGAGCTCCTTGCTCGGCAGGGAGCCTGCTTCTTCCTCTGCCTCTGCCTACCACTCTGTCTGCCTATGCTCTCTCTCTCTAACAAATAAAAAAATTTAAAAAAAAAAAAGAGGTTCATTGGGATGCCTGGGTGGCTCAGCCGGTTAAGCGTCTGTCTGCCTTCAGCGTAGGTCATGATCCCAGAGTCCTGGGATCAAGTCCCACATCAGGCTCCTTGCTCCGCAGGGAGCCTGCTTCTCCCTCGGCCTGTTCTTCCCCTTATTTGTGCTCTCACTCTGACAAATAAATAAAATAAAATCTTTAAAAAAAGAAAAAAAAGTTCATAAATTTCATCAAGTTGAGAATCATGACAATAAAAGATGATTTAAGGAACTCAAACAGGTTAATTCAGTATTTGAGTACTCATTCCACCTTTTCCATAAAGGCCTTAGCAACTCATCTTAATGATTAACTTTAGCATCTCCAGAATAAACACATTAATTTTAAATGACATAAAGACTATAAAAAACAATTAAATTTTCAAGTTAATTCACATTTATAGCCATCTGGTAAGTGAAAGAAGTAGGCAATTCCAATGCAAGTCAAACTTATGCTCTACTCTCAAGAAACCGAATCATCTACAGGGTGCCTGGCTAACTCATTCAGAAGCACAAGGCTCTTAATCTTGGGGCCAAAAGTTCGAGCCTCATGTTGGGTGTAGAGATTACTAAAAAAAATAACAAACTTAAAAAAGAATGAAACAGGGGTGCCTGGGTGGCTCAGTGGGTTAAGCCTCTGCCTTCGGCTCAGGTCATGATCTCAAGGTCCTGGGATCAAACCCCACATCGGGCTCTCTGCTCAGCGGGGAGCCTGCTCCCCCTTCTCTCTGCCTGCCTCTCTGCCTACTTGTGATCTCAGTCTGTCAAATAAACAAATAAAATCTTTAAAAAAAAAAAAAAAAAGAATGAAACAAAATCGTCAAATCACACTATAACTAAAACAGAAAAGCTTCTCTAATTTCCAGGGGGAGACAGGTCAAAGCCATAGTTCTCACCTCTTTTCTGTCCCATCAACATCATCAGTAGCAGTGGCTGACCACAGCCGTGATTCGCACAGTGGGCTGTAAAGAGTGGGCAGGCAGAGCGGGGGAAGCAGGGACAAGACTACACCTTAAGGAAAGATTTTTCCAAATGGGAAAGACGTTGTGCATTTTGAACACCGGCATCCCCACATCCCACAGGGACATAACCCCACATCCCTCCCACCCCTCCTTTCGGATCCACAGCGCTAGGTACGTGTGTATTTCTAACCTAATAAGCACATGCGTGTTCTTTAGAAAACTGAAAAACAAACTTTAGGTTGAAGGCAAAATCATCATTTAAGGTTTATTTTTATCAAGTGCCAATAACATGTGAGCTATTGTCCCAGGCCTTGAGGATAACGGACAGTTAGTGAGGTCCCCCTTCTCACTTACTCCACGGAAGAAGGGATCACGACACAATCAAGCGGGCAGCAACTCAGTGTCCTGCACAGGGCTCAGCGCTGAGGGTCCAAGTACGACTACGAAACGAGTGAAACCAAACAGCCTATTTCCAACTGCTGGAATCACATGCAGACTCATGCGAAACCTCAAGCATAAGATACAAAAGTAACAAAAGTAACGCTTACCTGGAATTAAACTGACATAGTTTTCCAGCATCCTTTTCCTCAATTATAAGGCTGGTTAGCCCCTATTTACACACAAACTATCTTAAGAACCGGAGTCTTCAAATCCGCTGATTCGTCACAATAGTTTGCCTATTTATAAAGTCAGTAAGGTCACAGGTTTACCCAGTCCTCTTTTCCATCCTGATCACCGCCCCATCTCCGGTCTTCCCTCGGCTGCCTCACCTCGTCCTCTGACCTGCGCGCTACCTGCAACCGCCCTGCGAGCTCCATACCCCCGTCTAGCCTGGATTCACAAATCACGGACGTTTACGGTGCTGCTACTCACTAGTAAGAAAAAGTTTATTTCAATTCTAAATGATAGGAAAAATATGCAATGCATTTCATAAATATTTCTGTAACAAAACTGGAGAAGTTATTTTTGAAGCATTGGCCCACGAAGGTAGCAGTTAACAGGAAAGTTCAGGTGCAGAGCTGCATTACAGCCTGCCATCCTATGAATGAAGTCATACAGGGAGTGCATATTTGTGTGCGGTGATATGTGTATTTTTGTGGGTATGATACAGACTTCTATAAACACAGATGTGCACAAGCCTCAGGTTAGACTAAAACCTACAATTATTTTCTCAATTTTAACCTAAAAATATGTTTCTGTTAAATACAGGGTGGTAAATGTCTTGCCATTTTAACTCTGAAAAAACATAACCTACTGACTTTATTACCAGAGCCAGAAGGGCCCTTACACTCCATCAATAAACTTTTAGAAAGTCCATTTACTGCAAGACTATTTTCATAGACTCATCTCTCTAAAATTTTCCCCTGGGCTTCAATTTTCTCCTTTGTGAACACCAACCCAAAGGCAAGTAACTCTGGAAATGACTTTTGGTTTTTCTCTTGTTCCGTTATGAAAGGACTTAGTCTCAGGAGTTCAAGAGAAAGCGGGCTCACCCACTCATTTAGCTGCGACAGGCTTGAAGCGCAACAGAACGGTAGGCACTATTATGGAAGCCCGCGTTTAACTAGTGTGCACCTCTGTTTCCACTTCTGAAGAAACAAAGCTGAGCATATGTGAGTACCTCCAAAGGGTTCTGAATCTCTCTGAGGAAGTATTTTTGAAAGCAAAAAAAGAAAATAAAAATTAGCTGTTCTTATCAGGTTTGTAATTAATTTGAATGCACTGACTGCTTTATTTTGAAAGAAATATTGGCACAAGTTAATGTTCTTTTTTCAGTATCTATGATTACAAATTTTTATTTTAAATCCATTTAGACTCATTCGGAGCTAAGCTGTACAAGACAGGGGACGTACCTAAAATACTTTCGGGCATCAGACCGTCCCCCTGCCCCTGACAAATCCCTACTTGCTTATTGTGATTGAACGCACTTTGCTATTTACTAACCACAGGGTGGCAGACAGGAAAACTAGGAAGCAAATTACACTAAAAACAACCCCTACACCCATAATCCTATGGACCTTCTATTAACTACCCATCCATCTAGTAAGGATCTACCTCTTTGCTTTTGACTCCAATAGCCATGAAAGGTTTGGGATTTGTGGGTTTTTTTAAAGAAGGATTAGAAGTCCTAACAGCTTGGGGCGCCTGGGTGGCTGAGTGGTTTAAGCCTCTGCCTTCAGCTCAGGTCATGATCCCAGGGTTCTGGGATCGAGCCCCGCTTCTGGCTCTCTGCTCACTGGGGAGCCTGCTTCCTCCTCTCTCTCTGCCTGCCTCTCTGCCTACTTGTGATCTCTGTCTGTCAAATAAGTAATTTTTTTTAAAAGTACTAACAGCTTATTAAACATTTGCTTTTTAATTAGAACTCATTTCTGTTCCTTCACTTAATAATACGTCCAAAATTCACAGGGGCAGCTCCCTTGGCTGATTTTATCGTCAAACGAAAACTTGACAGAGGAGAGTTGAACTTTAAGTTGTAAATCTAGTAATGAATGGATTCACCTCTATAACCCCAACAGCTGGCACAGTACCTGGCAAAGAGCAAATGTTCGTAAAAGTTTGTTAAATCAAACTGAGCTGAGAAATAGCTGTCAAAGATAATATGCCCTTAGTAAGAAAATTTAACTGAATAATGAAACAGGAATGGCTGGCAAAGTAATCCTCTATAGTTCTAAGGTCTGTCTGAACATACAGAAAGAAAAATGAATGATTCAGAGGGTATAAAAGTCAAAAACAGCCATGGTCTCAAATGACAGATAAGAGTGAAGACATGTAATATAAAATAAAGTGAAACTAAAATCCAGGCAAAGAGGAAAAAAAGAAGAGAAAAACTGAAAGACAAAAAGAAAACAGACATAAAAGGAAAAAACTTCAGAAGACAAAATAGGGAATACATAACACATAGAGGTCAAGCACGCTCTTTACACCCCCACAGACAAATATGGACACCAAAATCCACGGGGCTGAAATTTTCTCCCCCATGAGC
>ML093496.1:58311-127708 GCA_003697995.1 Taxidea taxus jeffersonii | reverse complement strand
AAAAAAACTCCTATTTTTCATTTCAGCAGAAAGCATTTTGCCATTTCATTAAAAATAATCTTCAGGGTGGCTCAGTTGGTTAAGCATCTGATTCTTGATTTTGGCTCAGGTTTTGCTCTCAGGGTTGTGAGACTGAGTCCTGCGTCTAGTTCCACACTTAGTATAGGGTCTGTCTAGAGTTTCTCTTTCCCTCTCCCTCTGCCCTTCCCACCACCCCCCCAACTCTCTAAAATAAATAAATCTTTAAAAAAAACAAAAATAATCTCCAAAAGCATCACCAATAATTGTATTACTATTAAAGTAAAAATACATGCTTATGATGAATACATTCATAGTTCTAAAGATATGAAGGAGTCCTTCTTTCCTATTTCCTACCTATCATTTCCATTTCTCATAGGTAATTCTTTTTATCAGTGTCAGCATTCCTTCCAGAAATTTTCTATAAACACAGAAAATTTATGTCTACAAATAAAGGATACATATTTAAATATGGATCTTCTCAATTCTTACACAAATAGGTTCATCCTATATATACTGTTTCTCAGTTGGCTTTTTTTGGACCCAAGAATATATCTTTTTTTAAAATTTTATTTATTTGACAGACGGAAATCACAGGTAGGCAGAGAGGCAGGCAGAGAGAGAGGAGAAAGCAGGCTCCCAGGTGAGCAGAGAGCCCAATGTGGGGCTCAATCCCAGAACCCTGGAATCACGACCTGAGCCAAAGGCAGAGGCTCAACTCACTGAGCCACCCAGGCGCCCCTGGACCCAAGAATATATCTTGAAACCTTTCTCTAACAACACAAAGAGATCTTTCTCTTCGTTTAAGAATTACATTGCATTGATATGCCATAATTCATTTAACGATAAACATCTAAGTCATGAATTTTTGTTTTCCTTATCAAAAACATTCCAATGAATATCCTGTTACATATATTTTTATGATATAGTACTATATTTGTAGGATATGGGCCTACAAAGCCTCCTCCACACACATACTCTTCATTTTTTCTAGTAGTAGCAAAGTTTTATCATGTGCTTTTAAAACTGAGTTAGATTTTTTTGTATACAATAACACATAAACATCTAAAATTTACTTTCTTTAATCAAATGTCTCAACACCAATTTCTAAATAGCCTTCATTCCCTCTACTTACCTAGATTATTGTTTAAAAATATTAAAGTCCCCCCCAAAACATATTAAAGTCTCATATATCCTGCATCTGTTTCTAAATTCTGTTTGGCTCTACCAATCTGATTTTCTATTTGCATACCTATATGTATTATTTTGATTAGTTTTAAAATATATTTTAATATTAGATAAGAAAGGCCTTATTATCTCCCTTCAATTTTATTCCTTTTTTTTTTTAAAGATTTTATTTATTTGACAGAGAGAGACACAGCAAGAGAGGGAACACAAGTAGGGGGAGTGGGAGAGAGAGAAGCAGGCTTCCCACTGAGCACAGAGCTCGATGCAGGGCTCGATCCCAGGACCCCAGGATCATGAACTGAGCTGAAGGCAGATGCATAATGACTGAGCCACCCAGGCGCTCTCCCTTCAATTTTTTAAAAAATAATTCTTATTCATTTATTCTTCTATGTGAACTACAGATCTAACAATTTCAAAAAACCCAACTGGGCTTTAACTGGAACTGATCTCCTTAAGAAAATGGAAGGTCTCCTCATTTATTTAGGTCTTGTTTCATATCCTCCAAATACCCATTTTTATTACTTTTCCATGTAGCCATATAATTCTTTCTTATTATATCTACTAATTGTCCGTTTCTACTTCAAAAATATCCATTCTTGGGGTGCCTGGGTGGCTCAGTCGGTTAAACATCTGCCTTCGGCTCAGGTCATGATCTCAAGTCCTGGGATCAAGCCCTAAGTGGGGCTCCCTGCTCACTGGGGAGTCTGCTTCTCTCTCTCCCACTGCCCCTCCCCTAACTCGTGCTGTGTCTCTCTCTCAAACAAATAAATCTTTAAAAAAAAAAAAAAAAGTCAACTCTATACAGATGTGCCTTCATGTGATTTTTTTTGTTTTCTCCCAAGTAGATATGTGTTGGATGTTTGTGTTTGTTTTTGGATATCAACAATTGGAACAGTCTTTGCAAAGACCCTCCATTATCTGGGTCAAAGCCAAAAAGAGGGCCCAATATCCTGCTGCAGAAGTTGAAGGAGGCCAGACATGTCTCAGGCTCAACAAACTGAATGCTTCCACCAAGGACTCTGAATCTTGAGGGGTAAGGATAGATGCAGGGACATTAAGAGATCACTGAAAAGTCCAGCAACCACAGGCATGGTGACAGTAGGGCAACAACCCCACCAGACCCTTCCCTGGGGCTTTTTGATGGTGTTCCAGATGTACTCGGCTGCTTCATCTCTCCTGGTATGCCCTGGGTTTTAGAGCCTGATTTCAAAGCCTTCCTTCCCTTAGACGCTGTGACCTACCTTACCGCTTTCCACTTAGTTCCTTTCCTTGTGTGAGGTATCAGGATTGATTTCCGCTACTTGCAAGCTAGAACACTGGCTATTAGATCATCCTTTGTCTGCAGAATATTTTATTTGCTTCTCCTTTAATGATTTTCAACACAGAAATCCTTAAACACACATATCTAGGTTAATAAATATGAAATTAATCATTTCCTCCCATTATTCAAATCCAGAACAAAGTCTAACTCATCCTAAACAAGAATTCAGCATTCCTTTTTCTCTCCTGCCAGTAGAAATTTCCGTTTAGAACTTAATGTGGAGATATAATCCTGTGTATTAAGGATTACTCTCTGACCATAGACCTTTGTCAAAAACAGCTTCGGCTTCTATTTTTGATCTTGTAAAAATATTATGTCAGTTATGTAAATGCAAATTCACATATTTAATGGCATGTAGTTCTTATGGTAGTTTCAACCTACCTATAACTTTGTTCTCAAGTTGCTGATTTTTGTACCACCTTTGAGTATTTTTCTCAGAAAAAAAAAATACACTACTTCTTTTTGTTGTTAATTTATATCTCAGAATGTCTCTCTGCTGCCCATGCTTATTGCGTCCATTTGGCTGGGTATAGATATCTTTGGTCCCAACTCTGCCCCATTCAATACTTTGCAGACTCTGTTCTGCTGTCTTCTGGCTTTTCATGTTCAGCAAATCCTGGTGATCCTGATTTTTGCTCCTGTTTATCAGGCCTAGGTTTAACTATTTAAAACAGAAGACTTAAAATAGCAATGGCCTGAGTACAATAAAAATTTTCCTTCCTCTCATGTAAAAGATGTAATCCATTTAGTAATACATAAGAGGATCAATGCTATTAAGCTGTTTAGGATGTGCCTTCCATCCTCAAGGTCACCTAGTATTCAAGATGGCTTGATGGCACCAATCCACGTCCTTGACAGGAAGTAAAGGAAGTCAAGTGAAGGGTGAAAGAGTGAGCATACCAGTTTGGCTGGTACCTGTAAAGAATTTTCCAATGAGCCCTGATTCAAAAGCTTGCAAGCAGAAGTCTCACCCTTAGCTAGGTAGCACGAAGGGAAATATAGCCTATTAGCTGCTAGGAACAAAATGAGGGTTGTCATTAAAAATGAAGAAAGAGTGAATGGATATCAGGCAGGCAAATAACTATCTCTGTCACAGGAGGTGACAATTTTTCTTCCTATTCTGTACAGAAATTTTTTAAAATTCATAAAGATTTCCTGATCCCATCAAAGACTAATTTTTTTCATTATTTTTTACCTTAAATCCTTTTGATTTGCAGATCAAGGTCTTCTGGGGTTTTTTAAGTAGGTTTCTTTATTTATACTGTAATTATTCCTCTCTTTCTCTCTGCATTCATTTGCTAGGGCTGCCATAATAAGGTATCCCAGACTGAGTGGCTTAAACAACAGAACTGTGTGCTTTCTCACAGTTCTGGAGGCCAGAAGTCAAGATCAAGGTGGTGAGAAGGATGGTTCCTTCTGAGGACTCGGTTCTTTTGTTGTAGATGGTATCTTAGCACTATGTCTTCATGGGATCTTCCCTCTGGGCAAGTCTGTATCTCTTAGAGAGACACCAGTCATACTGCGAGTAGGGCCCACCCTAATGACCTCATTTTAACTTCCTTACCTCTTCAAAGATCCTATCTCCAAGTTTAGCCACAGCCTGAGGTACAGGCAGTTAGAGTTTTCATACCCCAATTTTAGGGGAACACAATTCAGCCCCAAACACTATCATGTTAGTGTTGTTCTATAGAATAACTAAAATCACTATCCTCTACTATCTATACATCTATGATCTTTCTATCATCTTGTCTTTTTTCCTCTTTATGATGAGGAAATTCCTCCCTCATCACTGAGCCAATTCTTCTAATGCTTTAAACAACGACTGACTTTCCCTACTTTATTTCGTTTGTTCTTAGATTTTGCTCATGTTCTAGTTATTTCTTTTTGCATCTCTACCAATTTCATTCTTCTTGCTCCCCATCCACCTCTCACAGCAGCTATATGCTTGTTGCAAACAACCACAAAATCTCAGTTATGTTCAACAGGCACGTATCCTGCTGGCTGGCTGACCCAGGCTAGGTAGCTCAACCATCTTAGCTCAGTGCCTCTCAGTGCCACCTGGCTCTCCTCCTCTGTACCTACCGCCATCCTGACAAGAGTCTTTACACAAGAGGGCATGCTCCCTGCCACAGGCACATTTTGAGCCCCTCCTTGTGTCACATGCTAACAGTATGCAAACATATGACCCCCCCCAAAAAAAAAACCCAAAACAAATCAAAGATCATATACATCTCCCACTACAGTGGAAGAAGGAATAATAATTTTGAATAATCTAATCTATTACATCATCCTGCATCTTTTGGAGAACTCAAGCTTAAGCATCTTAAATTTTCATGTTTTGATTTAGAAAATTATTCTTGCAAATAAATGCTCTGTTCTGAGACTTCAAGGTAATGCTTATTTTCCATTATGTTACAGAGTATTTTCACAGGACCCAGAGTGGTTTGTTTTTTGGTTTTTTTTTTTAATCCTTACATGGGAAGCAATCTATTCAGACCTGCTATTTACCACCACACACTACAGAAGGAATTTCCTCAGCGTTGGCCCCCACCTAACACTACTCTCCACCAAGGAACTAACATTCTACCCAGATCCAGTGTTGAAGTCATGTCTCAGATACATAACCCTCAGCTCAATTTGTGTGCCCGAAAGAAGATTTTCTAGTGCCCAAATGCAGAAAACAGATAAAAACTTCGCTTTCCATCAGAGCCTTGGACTAAACCGAAGCATCGTGCACAGAGTTGGCAATTTTCATCTGAACAGGATAGGATTTCAAAGACTTTATCCCCAGCATGCACTGCTTCCAGCGTTCCTCTTGTCCGCAGCTGGATGAAAAGGCACGAGCACGTGCATTCTGGCAGATGCTGCTGCAAGTACCCTCCGAAAAGATCTTCTGACTATTTTACGGGAATGTTAGAAAGACTAGGACATGCGCAGCTATCTGATATGTGTTAATAACATCAGTATTCCACTGTCTTAACTGTCTTAAGATCTAGTCTTACTCCCTGCCAGGTCTAGAATAACCTAATGCATTTCTTGAATCCACACCCAGGCCCATAAGTATAGGCATATGCTACCGTCAGCCCAGGAATAAAAAGAAAGTGTCAGTCTGAAGCTCTCTTGAACTATTCTAGAAAGAAGATTGTCTTAAGCTGAGCAGAACCCTGAGTAACAAGGAATCTTTTAACTCCAGTTCAGACACTTCTAACCATACCATACAATTTAAGCATCTTTTCTCTTCCTGCTGAGGTATGCCAGAGTATCTCTGATCCAGTAAAAAGGCCCACAGTAGATGTTTTCTTATCTATAAAAGGACCATAATAAATGTGCAACGAAGGAATGAAGAACCTTTGGATGTCAGCCTTTCAGAATACGGAGTATTTGCTATTATAAAACCATCTTATAGCTTCAGGGACAGTATGTTAAAAGTTAAAAAAAAAAAAAAAGGCAAAAGCAAGAAGTAAAGCAATGACAACCACAGTATTCTGGGAAACAAGTAACATTCCTTATAATTCTGCCCTGCCACGAAACACTGTAGCCAAGAGCCTCCTGAACCTACCTCACTCTCCCTTTCTCCTTGTTCCGCTGAACAACCCGGCTGGTGGATCTGATATACAAGTGCCGATGCAGCTCGTCTATGAGAACCAAGTGGAGGTTCATCTTCTTGCTGTGAAGCTCCAACCTAAGGTCACTCAGTCCTTCCACCTGGAGCAAGGGGCCCTCCAAGGACTCGACTGCTGACACCTGCACAGGAGAGGAAAAAAAAATGATTAAGTAGGAAGACCACCTAACTGAGCCATATTAGAAACAGGAGACTACTTCTGTTAGAGACCTTCTTTTATGAGACTCTGAGACTTTAAAGAGGAGACTTGGTTTTAGAAAAAATGTATGACCGTATTTTTAAAAGATCTGGTCAAAAAGGAGTTTCTGAGAACCTTAGTAACATGTATCAGACTTTGAAGAGGATGATGTGGCTAGGCCTCCTACTTCTGCCTTGGGACGCTCTAAGGTCTAAAGAGAAATAATGCTGATGAAAGCAATCCTGTTAAACAAGAAGGCATCTGAAGCATCGCAAAGCTGTACATAATACCTGTGCCCACACACACTGCCTATTAACAGACACAAGCTAAGTGACCCTCCTGATTATCTCTGATACTGTATCATTCATATTCTCACAAGAGGTCCACATACTAATGATTTCAATCAGTTTTTAATCACATTTAGCTTTTTAAGACTAAGACCAAATAAGAGCACACTGCATAAATTTTTAAATAATTCCCACAGTGCTCATGAGTCAGAGCTTCGCTGGCCTAAGTCTCCATGTGTGTCTACACACAGTTAGATACAAATCTCTCGCTCTTTCTAATGTACACACACATGGAGGGAAATGCATGTGTTACATGAATGCTACAAGGAGAAAATAGCAGTCCTCACCTCTCCTTGGCCTGATCCAGTTCGATAGAAGAAACAGGATGTGAATGCTTAATAGGAGATAAACTATGGAGACAAAAATACTCCTGGTGTAAAGTACAATTTGGGAGATTTTAAGACAAAAAAGACTGGATGAATAAAAATGGCATAAGAATGCCTGCAATGAATGAAGATGAGGAATTCAGGGAGCCTGGAACAACTCACTCTGAAACAAAGCAATAATGAAAAAGGAAAAAAAAAAACAAGTATTATATGATCCCATTTATCCATGTATATAAAGATTATATTTGTCTTTCTGGAGAGATATTTTTTTTTTTAACATGGAGCCTGAACTCACAACCCTGAGATCAACACCTGAGCTGAGATCAAGAGTTGGATGCTTAACTGACTGAGCTACCCGGGCACCCCAAGATCTATTTTATTTTTTAAAGAAAAGAACATGTGAAGAGTGTACTCTAGGTACTATTCCTTAGGAGAAAAATAAAAGCAAGAGAGAAATACAAAGAATGTAATAACAATAGCCATAGCAGTAGTAGTAATAATAGGAAAGAGAGGACTACAAGCTGAACTCAGAGGGAAAAGAGCCCTACCAAGCTCCCCAAAGGGAGTCTTGTGCTATGACAATTCCCTACTCAGGTTATAATTGTAAACATGCCTAAAAGGTACAGATAAAGGCAATAATGAATGATACTTCAGGGTAAAAACAGTAAGTGTAATTAGGGATATAAACATGCATTCGCCTATGTTTCAGCATACGTAGAAAAGCAATAGAAAATAAGAGCCACAAAACATACCAACAATCCAGAGTGCTGACCACTGACCCACACCAGTACACGCAGTCATTTGGGAACAGGTGGACAGCAAATACAGAAAGCCTGGATTGGCTGAATACAAACTGGCCTGAGGTAGGGAGGAAAATGCAAAGGCTAACCCACAAACACATCACTTGCTTTGCGATGTGCTATAATCAGATGCCAGTAGTAAAGTAAGTTTCCCTGAGTTAACCGAGAAAGAATGAAGGCATGAAAAAGTGACAAGCCCTGGGCCAGCTCTGCCCCCTGCAGCCTGCCAGTCCATTTTCATGCTGGCTGGCAACTGCCTCTGGAACAAAAGCCCCTGGGCCAAATGCGAGCTGCCAACGATTCCAAACGGAAAAGCAGCCTCACAAAATGACCACTGCATCCCCAAGGAGGAGAAACAACAACAAATTCATTTACACGTATGCTCTAAAATGGATTTTAACTCGGGTCTCTAACAGAGAAAAGAGGATGCATTAACCTTTGGTGACATCGAGATCCAGAAAATGAAAAATAATTTGGTAAGCCACTGGCCCATCATGTAGCCTTATCCCTTAAGGTAATTAAATCCAGCTGAGATATTTAAGCTTAAAAACCACCCACCGCACATCCATGCTCAATTTGTTTGTAGGAATTTGCATGAAGATTTTTAACCCAAATAGTTCATGTTCCAAATACAAAATTATAGGGTAATGTCAACTTTCAAAAGCCACTTAATTTATATGTCTATACATATATATGTATATATACATATATATAGGTTAAACACTAACCACAGTGCCTGGCACGTACTGAGTGCTCACTGAAATTAGATTTTTAACAAAATCTATTTATTCTGTGGATAAAGAAACCTCACAAGGTGGGGCGCCTGAGTGGCTCAGTGAGTTAAGCCTCTGCCTTCGGCTCAGGTCATGATCTCAGGGTCCTGGGATCCAGTCCTGCATCGGGCTCTCTGCTCAGCAGGGAATCCGCTTCCCTCTCTCTGCCTGCCTCTCTGCCTGCTTGTGATCTCTGTCTGCCAAATGGATAAAATCTTAAAAAAAAAAGAAAAGAAAAGAAACCTCACAAGGTGTTACTAACATTGCTAATGCTACATTCTCAGTAAAGTTGTTGTTTGTTCATAGAACCATTATAACCACTTAGATGACGAACCTTCTGAGTATGTTTTCTGGACCCAAAATACAAATACAATTAATATATATAATCAAGAGTACTGTCAGAATTTCAAAGACTGGAAAACCTTACCACACAGAAGACAGAGTAGTCTTATTTTTATATGAAAATACAGTGCTCCAGTTTTCTGGCCTTCATTTATTAAAAGCTATAATTATAAAGCTAGGCAAGGCCACGTCCTCCCCTACTCTAACCTCACTAAGTGGTACTAAAAGTAATTTTAAGAAAATAGTTGTCAGAGGACGACATACAAACAGCTAAAAGACACATGAAGAGATGTCCAACGTGACTCATCATCAGGGACCTAAAACTCAAAACCACAAGGAGATACCACCTCACACCAGTCAGAACGGCTACAATGAACGACTCGGGAAACGACAGATGTTGGCGAGGATGTGGAGAAAGACGAACCCTCCTACACTGTCGGTGCGCATGCAAGCTGGTGCAGCCACTCTGGAAAACAGCATGGGTGGTTCCCCAAAGAGTTAAAAATAGGATTACCCTAAGATTCAGCAATGTACTACTAGGTATTTATCTGAAGGATACCAAAATGGTGATTCAGAGGGGCACCTGCACCCAAATGTTTATAGCAGAGATGGCTACAATTGCCAAAACATGGGGAGAGCCCAGATGTCCTGAGAGATGAATGGATAAAGAGGATGTGCTGTATATATACCATGGAGTATCACTCAGCCATCAAAAGAATGAGATCTTGCCATTTGCAATGAAGTGGGTGGACCGAGAGGGTATTATGCTAAGCAAAATAAGTCAGATTGAAAAGACAAACACCATAGGATTTCACTCATGTGTGGAATTTATGAAACAAAACAGGTGAAGATAGGGGAAGGGAAGGAAATATAAAATAAGATAAAAACAGAGAGGGAGGCAAACCAGAGGAAGAGACTCAGAGGGAATAAACTGAAGGCTGCTGGAGGGGAGGTGGGTGGCAGAGGGGGTAACTGGTTGATGGACATGGAGGGGGGCACTTGATGGAATGAGCACTGGGTGTTACTTGCTACCAATGAATCACTGAATTCTACCTCTGAAACCAGTAATACCCTATATGTTAGTTAAATTGAACTTAAATTAAAATTAAAAAAAAAAAAAGAGCGGTACCAATATGTCACAACATGGGTGGAATTTGAAAACATTCTGCGAAGTGAAAATAAGCCAGACACAAAAGTACAAATACTGCGTGATTCCACTTCTGTGATGTACCTAGAAGAGGCAAATTCATAGGACAGAAAGTCGAAGAATGGTTTCAGGAAGCTGAGGGGAAGGGGCGTTATTGTTTAATGGGTACAGAGTTGCAGTTTGGGAAGATGAAAAAGTTCCAGAGCTAGACGGTAGTGATGTCGCACAGTGTAAATGTTCTTAATGCCACTGCCTGTACACATCCAAAATGTTTAAAACAGGGCGTGCCTGGCAGGCTCGGACCCTCGATGTCAGGGTTGTGAGTTCCAGCCCCCCACTGGGTGTAGAGATTACTTAAAAAATAAAATCTTTTAAAAAATAAAATAGTTGTCAGTGCAACATATGATGTCTAGGACATCAGTTTATAGAAACTGGACACTTAACTGGTTTCAAGCTGGTTCTGGTTTCAAACTGGTTCTGTTTAAATAACAGAACTCCGTTCTAGACTTGAAAAACATTTCCTTTAGGATTATGAAAACAAGCAGCTCATACCATAAAGCTTACACATAAGCAAAACTTGGTGAAGCAGAAAACAGTCAACCCAACCAACCACCACTGATGGTCACACTGTTGTGTGTTTGGGGTGTGGAGAGGAGTAGTGGGAAGGAGAGGACCTGGTTTCCAGGCATTTACTAACATTTAGGCTTTATTAGAAATCATTAAATATCCTTGGGGTGCCTGGCGGGTTCAGTCGGTAGAGCATGCAACTCGATCTCAGGGTTCTAAGTTCAAGCCCCATATTGGGCATAGAGATTACTTAAAGATAAAGTCTTAAAAAAAATCATTAAATAGCCACCCACATTTAGATACACATAACTACTGGTAAAAATACAACTAACAAGTTGTTCTGGTTTTTTTCTAATGTGGTCATTTTATGAATCATTCCACTGTTTTCCAAATTTAATGTCTATAGAGCACTTTTTAAATACCACTGATGAAACATTAACAAGAATTCAACAAACGCAGTTGGATTAAAGTGGACAGCAACAAAATGGTCTCAAATGGTCTCTGAGGTGAACTATGAGAAATTATTAAAACTGGGTTTTTAAGTGTGACATGCAACACCAAATATGTATTATTACAGAAGACAAACCAGATGAAAAATCAAATAGACAACAATACAGGAGGTTATTAGTAAATGCTGTCGACACCTCTCCCACAGAGGAATAACATACACTCATGCCCCAAATGATCTCTAATATGACCTTCTAGAGTCTCAACTAAGGGACCACACCATCCCTTAAAGGTAGATTAGTATAAAATGAGCCAATTAAATGATTTGGAAGTTTTCTTATACATTTTAAAAAATAAAATGAGGGGGTTGGGGGAGATACTACAAGTAGGGATTGTTTTCATACAATTCCGATTACTACTCAATTGAACATCAGTATTCTACACACCATGGCTGGAAACTTTTTAATAACAGAACTCCGTTCTAGACTTGAAAAACATTTCCTTTAGGATTATGAAAATAAGCTAGCATTTACAAAATGTTTTAATACATAATATTGAACAGAACAGCATGTTTTGCTACTAAAAATGTATCCTTTGAAGAAAACGGAAATTCCTAAAAATGTTTCCACAACTAAGTAACCAACTTAACTAAAGTACAGTTAAAATGCACATAATCAAGAATGGTCTGGTATTTCAAAAAAAGTTCACCATGAGCTGAGAGCTAAGTTTACAACAAAGGCCATCTTTGTGATTAAGAACTATAGTACTCTTAAATTTTCTTTACCAAATGTCTACTTCTCAATTTCATTTTAAAGTAGGAAATTATTATTTCATAGTTAAGTGTTTGTCTTCTCTAATCTCATCCAAGTTGATTAGGCAAAAAAATCTAGTTTTATGCTTTAATATGGATCAATCGAAAATGTTTTGGAGGAACACCAAAGTTGGCCATTCTCAACAGCTGTTTCATTGAAGAGAAACTAGAAAAGAAATTACTGATCTTTATTATTATTAGTATTAGTATTAGTATTTTAGTTGGGGGAGGGGAGACACATAATGGTAAGGGACATTAGTAACCGTTTCTAAACCATCTGCTAGCTAAGGAAAATGCTTATTCTGGCAATCACGTTCCCCTAAAGAAAGCAAATGTATTGCTACTGTTGAGTCCAAACAAGTACTTCCTTCAGGACTCCAATAATTACATGGTTCCAAAATGTTTTATCACTTTTCAATAGGTCTGTATGTCTCCCTTAAGGAAGTGTTTTTCTAGGGAAATAATATTACCCTATTTTGAAAATGTTGCCTTGGCTCAACTTACAGATGCATTAACAGTAAAAAGATAAGAAATTAGGCTATTCCAGAGAATGGATACCTTCTCCCTTCCTATACTTAGGTAAGTAAGTAAGACAACACAAGTTAAACTTTTGGAAGAGTCTCAACTAAGAATACCAGAAATCTTTGGCTATGGACAAGAGAAGCAGGCCTTGGACTCAGACATTGACTTTGAGCCCAGATCACCAGGCACCTGCCACCCAGGCCCCCACATGGCTAAAAGACAAACTCTGGTGACTTCAGGCGCCATCCCTCACTATCCCTCAAGACAGCCCTCCACCTGGATGTCTTGGTACACAGTCCGGCTCAGGGAGTCCTATGTGGACACAAGAAGTCTCTGTCTGATTGCAGAATGAGCCATACCCACGTTTACACAAGCACTGAAGATGTTTGCCACCAAGAATCCCAGATCAATCACTTACCAAACATTTCCATTTGGCTACACCATATCTGGCTACACCACAAACCGAAATTTGGCTATCAGACAGGAATTTTGAAAAAACCAAAAACCAACAACAACTAAACGCAGCTTGAAACCTCCCCAAAACAAAAACACAGTATCTTTTATGCATTAGTTTGAAATTTGAACCACAGCAAACTGTTTTTACAAGTAAAAAATGACCCAGTATTGGCTGTTTTATATGGTTCAATCTATTCATTTTAGGAGATCTAAAAGCTTTGATGCATCAAGGACAGCACAGTGCTGTTTATAGAACACTGTGGCCTTATAATAATAGAACCCATGTATTTAATCACATCACAGAAGCTACGAAAAATTTAACAAGTATGTGTGTATGTGTGTATATATACATATATACACATACACATATATATATTTTTTTAGCATAAAAACACAAACATGTGGTTTAGCATAAAACCACAAGCATGTAACCCCAAAGGATTTTGTTGAACAAAATCCTGTTAAAGGTAAACTTAAAGCAAACTCCACTCCACCTATGTTTGTAATAGGAGAGCAGCCACGACAGGGGACACATGCAGAGAACGGCTTAGTCTGCTCTTCATACTAAAAAGCTGGGGGAAAGGGGAAGAGAAGGAAGTCAGAAGGCAGAGGGTGGGGCATACAAAGCAAAATGAGGGACTCCATTCAAGGCCCAGGGCTGTAGTGGAGGTTTAGAGGAGTCTTAGGGGATCTGTAGGAAAAACAGAATCCAGGATCCCAGCTTTCCTAGAGAAGATCTGGCTCCCTGTGGCTCTGTTTTGCCACTGACTGCAGGCCTCTGGGCGATTAACAACTTGGAACTTAACAGACTTCCCAAGAAAGCTGCATCACAGGGCAAGGCCAAGGGCCTGGAGCAAGAACACTTTTTTTCCACCCTAACTCCTCAGGCGGCAGTCAATCCACAGTGATCAAATCCGGCAATCAAAAATGCCCCTTCTTAAAGTCAGTTGGCTAACAGAGTATCGATCAGCCCCATTCAGGTGCCCCTGCTCCCTCTGGAAACCCAATACCTATAATGCGGACTCAGCATGCTCTCACCATTAAAAACAGGATGCTGTCGTCTCCTTCCATTCTCCTTTCATTACTGCCATGGCTATTACATGTTTTTATTTAATAAACCTTCATCAGTTCAAATGAAGGGCTGTTATTAGTTGTGCTAACAACCAAATGATAATGCTCCAGAGAGGCATCCCAGCTTGTTGGTGCATTAGCAAAGAGAGAAGGGCTGAGGTCAAGCATGTGTCAATGTAAATGAGGCGGTATTAGGTAGTAAAGGCTTAATGCAATAGACTGCCCGGGAGTTAATGGAATTTACAGGATAAAGCAAATGAGATGAAGTTATTGATAAGTGAATGAACGAGGGGGGCCTGCAAGATAAAGCGCTGTCAAAGAAAAGCCCTTTTACTTGTGGATTTCTTCTCTAAAGTATCTTCATATCTATCTCAGAAAACAAAACTCACTAGAGATCAAATGGGACTGCAGGTTTCACCATGGAGCTCAACCCACCGCTGCTGTGAGACACAAGCCTGTTCTCAAAGCATACCATTTGACTAAGCTATTTAAGTCTTCTTTGGGCCTTCCCCCTCTTTCTGGTTTTTGGGGTTTTTTTTCCTAAACATTAGGGCGTTCCACCACAAATAATTCCCATAACTTCAAGGAAAATCTTTTTTTTCCCCCTCTTATAAAGTAGGGATGGCAGGTCTTCTAAGATATTCCATCAGTCCAAGCCTCACAGAAGGACAGTATCTGAGAAATGAAAGGCTGTATTTTCTATTTTAAGAGACCTTCAAAGGCTGTCAGGACAGCCTTAGGGTCCCACCCTAATTTCACAGGTTTAAAAAAAAAAAAAAAAAGGCCCAGAAATGTTTCTTAGCCTTTGTTTTTCTTCCAAATTATAAAAATACATGATCAAGACAACTTGAAAACCACAAAATCACAAAGGAAAAAGATGGTCCACATTCTCACTAATCAGGTATTTTAACCTGATTCTTTCCAAGTGTTTTTCCACATAAAGTTTTTAAAAAGTATTGTCGTTTCTAAATGTGCTTTTTCCATTTGGCCATATACTGGAAACATGTGACCATTAGCCAATATATTTTTAGCACTTATACACATAAAATGAATATTCCACAAATGACTTAAACCATTTCCCCATACTAGGTAATTGCTATTCTCTTATTTTCACATATCTTCCTGTGATAAAAATTGTATACAAGGATAATTATCATATAATTAAAATTCTTAACTCTTTCCTTAACATTCTAGAGGTAGAATTCCAAGTCCAAAATAATACACTTATTTAGGGCTTCTAATAGATAATGCCAAATTAAGAGCCTTATTTGTTCTAAATGGACTTATAATGGATCAGTTCACAATTACTTTCTGATGAAATTAAACGATAACTCACACCTTAAGAGACAGTTAGGAATTTTATTTGCTTATGGAAAAGATCACACACACGAAAGTCCTTCACTGTTCCTAGTCTTAGGATCTCTATGGTTCCTCCAATTCTCAATACCCACCAGTGCTCCATAAAGACAGCATTAAATCCTAGGTTTCTATTCCAAAATACAAGAGAAAAGGTAAGATATAAGGAAAGATATCCTTATTTGACAAGTGTTCCAAAGTCACTTACTTCTTATCATCTTATTCGTTATTCTGGGACAAGAAACAGTTACAGAGTTGGCAAAGCAGGTCTCTGAGAGTCACTGCAAGCTCACAATCAAGACAATTTCCCCCACTCTCCAAGACCCCCAAATCCATTAGAAATGCTCTGCACTTACACAGCTCTTTACTAACATCAACTATTAAAATCCCACAAAGGAACGTGAAAGGAATATGGCTTTTTGCATTTTCAGAGTTAGGAACAAGTCATCAGTACTGGGATGAATGGAAGAGAAAACGGACTCCAACAAGCTCCTCCTATCTTGTCAAGCCAAGCAGAAGTTACCAATCCGCCTTCTCAGATCATCATCAAGTTGACGGATTGCTCCCATCAACAACATGTGTCACCTGCAGCAATTTATACATTTATAGGGTCCCCAGCTGGCCACAGAATTATAGGGTCCCCATCTGGCCACAGATTGACCAGTCGATCAGAAACCTGTCCAAGCAAGTCCATATATGAGTCTGAAATCCGGAATATGACAGAGTTGTTCAATAAAGGACTCATGTATTATTCTTGCCTGAGTTTACTCCTCCTACAGACTAAAGTGTGTAAGTGTGTGCACACGTCTTATTAAAACAACATGTATGCATCAGTGATGGTAGCTCCAGCAGAGAAAGGCTGCTCGGTATAAACAAGTCCCAGATGACTGCTTTTTCTCTTACCTGGCACTGCATGAGGGTAATGATGCTACTTATACTTTTTAAATTTTTTTTAAATTTTATTTATTTATTTATTTGACAGAGACACAGTGGGAGAGGGAACAGAAGCAGAGGGGGTGGCAGAGGCAGAGGGAGAAGCAGGTTCCCCGATGAGCAGGGAGCCCCATGTGGGGCTCGATCCCAGGACCTGGGATCATGACCTGAGCTGAAGGCCCAACGACTGAGCCACCCAGGTGCCCCTATACTTATTAAATGTGTATATTGCCTTATGTTTTACAAAGCACTGTACCCTTACAAAATTTCCTTTTTATTCTCACAGCCATTCTATAATGGAGGCAGGGTATGTGTATATCGACTCTACAGAAGAGAATACTACAGAACAGAGAGAGAAAGTGATTTGTTGGGGCGCCTGGGTGGCTCAACGGGTTAAAGCCCCTGCCTTGGGCTCAGGTCATGATCCCGGGGTCCTGGGATCGGGCCCTTGCATTGGGCTCTCTGCTTAGCAGGGAGCCTATTTCCTCCTCTCTCTCTGCTGCCTCTCTGCCTACTTGTGATCTCTGTCAAATAAATAAATAATAATAAAAAATCTTTAAAAGAACATCTGGCTTCTAAATCCATTTTATTTTCACTATACCACAACGTACCTAGCCACCACTTGTCAATAAGTGAGTTTTGTGCCCCAATTTCAACCCATGAAATCCCAGCGAGGTCAGATAAGAAACCACAGTAAGAATGCAGGAATTAGAGCACCAAGGAGAGCCCTAAAGAGTTCAAGTCAGCCCAAACCTGGAGAGCATCTGATTTAACCATTCACCAACACTCCCACTGACCAAATCATCAGGCTGTAATACCAGATAAGAGCCAAATACTCCATCAGCTCTATCCAAAATCTGCAACAGAGGATGGCAACAAAGCAACTTGAAACTACAACATTTCTACATAAATGTGAGTATCAAGCACAGTCTGATGTCTGTCATATGTAAATACGTGACTTCTAACTCCTTAGAGCTGGTGTTAAATGAAGTCAAGGACAATTAGTTTTACTCTGCTGCATAGCACAGATAGGCTATACCCTAAATCTACAGTCCCAAATTTATCTGTACATTGGAATCACCTGAACAGCGTTAAATTACTGAACTTAGTATCCCACCACCGGAGATGTCAATGTCATCAGCGCAGGGTGTGGCTTTAGGGCTTTAGAATTCTTGAAGGAGTCCCTAATGCACAGACATTAGGAATCACTGCCCTACAGCCAAGCAAGCCAACTGAAAACTGCTGAACATTATGAGGTTTAGTGCAATCTAATAGAATTTTCTAGGTGCTTTAAAATAAAACAGGCAGGGGTGCCTGGGTGGCTCAGTGGGTTAAGTAAGCCTCTGCCTTCGGCTCAGGTCATGATCCCAGGATCCTGGGATCAAGCCCCAAATCGGTCTCTCTGCTCAGCAGGGAGCCTGCTTCCCTTCCTCTCTCTCTCTGCCTGCCTCTCCGCCTACTTGTGATCTCTCTGCCAAACAAATTAAATCTTAAAAAATAAAGTAAAATAAAACAGGCAAAGAAGAGCAGATAAAAGAGCAAACTCAAAGAGAGGGAAAGCTAATACAGTAACCTGGTGCCTATCAGTGTGTCTTTTAGAAACGCTAACCTTCAGGGGCACCTGGGTGGCTCAGTGGGTTAAGCCTCTGCCTTAGCTCAGGTTGTGGTCTCAGGGTCCTGGGATCAAGCCCTGCATCAGGCTTTCTGCTTGGTGGGGAGCCTGCTTCCTCCTCTCTCTCTGCCTGCCTCTCTGCCTACTTGTGATCTCTGTCTGTCAAATAAATACATTAATAAATCTTAAAAAAAAAAAAAAAAGGGAAGAAAGAAAGAAACCCTAGCCTTCAAAAACCAAATATAAATAAAAAGGGCATTGAGCACCAACAAAAGTAGTTTACAAGCCCTGTACTTTTACTCTCTAGAAGAAAAATGAAGCTGCCACACTAAGGTTACTCATTTAATTTTAGACAAACACTAAGATTTCTTGTTTAATAACTTTGTTTTCAGCTCTTCCTAAACCTTTTTGAAAAGACTGGACATAGGTTTGAGGGAATGAAGGGGTCCTCTCAAATACAGCTCAAAGCAGCTACAACTGACCGACCGCCTTATTTAACTAGCCAACCAGATTATCCCACCCCACCCCCAATATTCCTGGTCCCCATTTCTTGTCATGCTCATCATGACACCAGACACTACTTGTTCATGTGTCTCTCCTTGATAGCATCTAAGCTCCTTCAAGGTTAAGGCCACATTCAGATATGTGTACCAACACCGCAAGTGATCAACAATGGCATCATCCCATTCTTTGTAAGTCTATCAAGACATGTGCCTGGGGCGACTGAGTGGCTCAGTTGGTTAAGCAGTTGGTTAAGCGACTGCCTTCAGCTCGGGTCGCGATCCTGGATTCCAGGATCGAGTCCCACATCGGGCTCCCTGCTGAGCAGGGAGTCTGCTTCTCCCTTGGACCCTCCACCCCTCCATCTCTCTCAAATGAATAAGATCTTAAAAAAAAAAAAAAGTGCCCAATTTGTCCCTGTTATTAGTATAGAGTATCAGCACTGGTCTTTCAAATCAATATACTACACTAGGAACAGATGGGAACAGATGGGCTTAATGGTATCCATTTCCTTATTGATCATGGATATATTTTTTATCACGTGTAGAGAAATCTATATGGAATGTTGAAACATTTTTGCAGTCACTTACCACTTTCAGGTTAGGCCCAATAAGTTCACTGGAATGTTCCAGCTCTCGATATTTATAGAGCTTTCACCGCAATACCATTTCCACATCATAATGAGAAAAAACAGTCCTGTGAGATCTTAGAAACTCTCAAACCAGATGAAAGGGACGTGCACTTTGGCCCCCTTTCTCTTACTTGTACATTAATCATTTGATAGTGGATGCACGATCACCCCTTCCCTGCGCAGAGTCTGAGAAAAGAATTTGTCTCTGCTAATGACACAGTTTTAACAGCAGCAGAAGGAACAACCTCACTGCTCCACCGGTCCTGCCACCTAAGCAGGGACAGAAAGAATAGCTTAACAGCAACTACTTTGTAACACTAAAACCAACATTATTGATAAGCACCCTCCAATAGTGAACTGGCTTATACCCAATTACAATACTAGCAGAAAACTACATTTAGTTACCTAAGACCAGATTTTACAACAAACTGCTCCTTGATCGTAGTTGACGAACTACGTTGCTTATGATTAGACAGTAGATACCCTATGAACATATACTCAAAGTAGGCCAAAAAGGCGATACAGAGAATCTGAAATTCATCCATGTCAAATCCCAAATAGATGGCAAAGAGCTTCGGGGTCCTGATCACCCTTCTGTGCATGTGTTAAATCAGACTAGATTTGTTTTTGGAGAAAAATCTTCTCTGTGCTTGCACGAACTCCTTTGTATACAGTGTGTGGTAGTCTTTCATTCAGAGAAATGTCCATTTGAGGGAAGAAGGAATCAATAATGCTTAACCTAGCCAGCCTACTTCAACTCTATCAGCTGAAAACAAGTCCACCTCCAACCAGTTTTTGAAATTGTAACAAGGGAGCAATCACATATCCTTCTTACAGTATCAGTTAATCAATTTATTATAAACAACACTTCTAAGCACTTACTGTATATACAGTATGGGCTTTACATAAATAGCTTAGTATCTCATTTAATCCCTTCAACAACCCTCGGGAATACATGTAATTCTCAACTCCAACTTTCAGCCAAGTCAAATTGAATAATTAGCCCCAAGTCATCCAGCTAGTAAAAGTCAAAGCCAGGATTCAAACACAGGTCCATCTGACCCACCCTAAGACCCATGCTGACATTCACAACTTTGATTGTTTATCCAACAAACGCAAAGGATCTCGTGAGTTGAAAATACGACAAATATACTTTTATTATAGGAGCTTAGAAAACTATGCAACTAAGAACCTGCCTTACTCCCTCTGTGCTGGTTGTGGCCACATTTTCACCAGCATAAGTGACATATTCCCACCATACCATTCTCTCAAGGCATCTCTGGAATTCTCTGGGAAGAAGGCAGCTACATAAACATTAGTTATTATTATAATAATCCTTATCTCACTATACAGCTATGACTTTTTTTTTTTAAATGTAAATAAATGATTAAGAGACATTCAAAATCTCTACCATCTCAGGAAGACTTGGAAATGAAAACATTTAGCGACAGACCCTGTGACTGTCGGCTGAAGTGCTTCAAAACGGCTCGTGCTGGCTTAGTTTCCACTGATTGAACGCAATTAGGAATGGACTTCTATGGGCTGATCAATCAGAACTGGTGTAAGTGGTTTTCAAAGCTCATCTGTGCAGTTTGAGTCTGATGCAGACTTCCACATAAATTTTCCTTTTAAAAAAGTTCATAAAAATATTAACTATCATAAAATACCTTCCTGGTTAGCTCATGCCACTGGGAAGAAGCTGTTATTCTTATATTAATAATTCTTCCCAGAATTAATCAGTCATTGTACATTAGAACCAGCAGCTGGAGTGTTTTGAGTGATAATGAAACCTGTAACAAGGCATCTTCAGCCGTCTTTTCAAGACAATAAGGGAATTAAAATTTCAATTTAAATGCAGAGGTTTGAAACACGCTTCACTGGCAAAATTACTTCAATTAATGTGAGTGGAATACAAAGGACAGACTGCAGAAATGTGATGCAGCAACCAGAAATTATGTCATTAATGTGCTTGCATCAACCCAGCACAATGACTGCAAAGGTCTAATTTAAACCTTACATATCACAAAGCTACAGGCTACAATATTAATCAAGTCTCTGATTTCAATGTGACGGATACAGGCTTCTTGTTGGACCACTTTTAGCTTTTCATAAGCTAACCGTAGCTGTTTACCTTGAAGAAGGAAACAAAAGGCCATGCCTATTTGCAGACATTCCCTGCCATGACAATTTAATTATTTTATGCAATACTCAGGTTATCATATCAAAAGAAGAAATAAATATCCCATCTAGAAGCCAAGTCTACAGCTATCAGAGCAGGGTGAGGGTTAAGGCAGGAACTGCAGGAGCTGACAAGAGCTATGGGTCACCACTGATTTATTTACTTTGGATTTATGAACCTGAGTAGGGATTAAATTACTGGCCATCTGCACCTGCCTTCCAAAGGAAATGCAAAATCTTTTGATAAACAAATCCACGGAAATTGGAGAGTTTTGAAAGACCTGATTTTTGTCTTCACTTTCCTCTGATGTCTTTAAGCAAAGATTTTTTCATTTGGACCCTTGAGGTGCCTTAAGTAGATTTTACTTCTAAAAGCATGTAACGGTGGGGAAAGGAAATGTGATTTTTTTTTTCCATAGGAAGTCCAATGAAAGAGCAATTACAGACCATACTATTCACTCATATACAAAAGGTCAAATTGAAGGAAATTTCCAACCTTTTAAGCACACCTTGAATCCTACCTTCATGAAATCGTCATTGTACATTAGGATCATGCAAAGCAACTACCTCGTCTGGAAAATAGGGATCATAGCAGAAACCTCTCTTGTAGGGTTATTGCAAGAATTAAATATGTTACAAGTGTAACCAGCTTAAAACAGTACCAGAATGTAATGAAAACTCAATATATATTAGTGGTTATTATAATCATTGTTTGCTGTTCACTTAAATATTGCAAAAAGGAAAGGTTGGAAACTAGAGAAACTTGCCATTAAAACAAACACTGAGGGGCACATGGGTGGCTCAGTGGGTTAGGCCTCTGCCTTAGGCTCAGGTCATGGTCTCAGGGTCCTGGGATGGAGCCCCGCATGGTGCTCTCTGCTCAGCAGGGAGCCTGCTACCCCTTCTCTCTCTGCCTGCCTCTCTGCCTGCTTGTGATCTCTCTCTCTGTCAAATTAAAAAAAAAAAAAAAAATCCTGGGACGCCTGGGTGGCTCAGTGGGTTAAGCCGCTGCCTTTGGCTCGGGTCATGATTCCAGGGTCTTGGGATCGAGTCCCGCATCGGGCTCTCTGCTCGGCAGGGAGCCTGCTTCTCCCCTCCCCTCTCTGCCTGCCTCTCTGCCTGCTTGTGTGATCTCTGTCTGTCAAGTAAATAAATAAAATCTTTAAAAAAAAAAAATCCTTTCATTATAAAACAAACACTGAAACCAGAGAAAAATCAGACCAGAGCCCCTAGAGAGGAAAGCCCCTATTCTCTGTTTAGTGATATTAAAGTCTTTTCCATAGTTACCCATTTGGCCAATGATCTGGGAACCCTGACTAGATGAGGCGCACTATGCTAAGAACTGGGCAGACAAAAATAAGTAAGATATAGCCTTGACCTCAATGACCTGTCATGCAAACAAAAGCAACTGTATTACAAGAAGTACACGCAGCTTATGGAAACAAACAAACAAAAAAAGCACCTACTCGGGCTAGATATTCTTACCACAATAAAAACAATACGTCTTTTTTTTTTTTTTTAAGAGAAAAGCATCTAATCACCTGGGACATTCAGAGAGCTAATGAAATTTGAGCCAAGCCTTAAAGAATAAATCATCATTTTCCAGGCAAACAGGATTGGGATTAAGTTCAGGGAAATACGATCAATTAAACAACATCTATCACATCCCTACATCAGCAACAAATAACTGGAAGTTGTTATTAATAAAAAGCCACTGTTCTAAAAAATGCAATAGCAAAAAATGATATATTTAATACCTCTAAGCAATACATTACTAAGCATTATTATATAGAACATAAATGAAGAAATCAATAAATGAGACCTATTCACTGAAAAGACTCAATATTACAAAGATGAAATTCTTATATTGAATCCATCTCATGACACTTTTTGAGGAATATGACAAGCTGATATTAAAATTCATGTGGAAGAGTAACAGGCCAAGAATAGCACAGATAATTCTGAAAAGCGAGGTGAAGGAACGTCTCCACCTGCTATCATCAAGATAGATCATAAAATAATAGTAATTAAAACAGCATGGTTTTGGTGCTGAAATAAACAGGACCAACTGAACAAAACAAGGAGCTCAGGGACAGACCCATGCATACATGAAAAGCTGATATGTGACCAAGATGGCATTAGCAGTCAGGAGGAAATAAATTCAGCAAATGGTCTGAGCCACGTGGCTATTTATACAGAAGATAATAAAATTAGATCCCTAGTTCATACCATATATGGAAACAGATTCCAAGTGGATTAAAGAAGACATAGGAGATTCTCTATATGACACTGGGATAGAAAAAAAATTTCTTGAAATAAAAATTGGATATGGAGCACCAGGGTGGCTCAGTCAGCCATGCATCCGACTCTTGATTTCTGCTCAGGACATGATCTCAGGGCTCTGCGCTGGGCTTGGAGCCTGCTTAAGATTCTCTCTCTCCCTTCCCCTTCCCTCCATCCCCTCCCCCTGACACTCAGGCTCTCTCTCTCAAAACACTGGAAAAAAAAAAAAACTAAAAATAAAATGGTTATTCTAAAAAAAAAATTGGATAAAGGAAAAAAATTTTTACATTAAATTTTAACACTTCTTTGTAACAAAAGGCTTCATAAACAAAGTAAAAAGATATACCACCGACTAGGAGAAGATATTTCAAATATATCTAACAAAAGATTAGTATCCAGAATATATAAACAACAACAAACGGGAAAAAGAAGGAACTTCTGGAAAACATAGTCACCTCCTTCTGGAGGTAACTGCTCTTCCTTCGCCCCACTCCCCAGATCCCCACTTGCCCCAACAACTTAATTTTAACTGGAACTGACAATCATAATACTCAAGCTGACCCAACCTAGACCCCACGCCCATATTTTTTAATTAAAAAAATTTTCCTCTGCAAGCCTGGGAAGATACAGGCCACAGCCCACACCCCTTCTTCTCTCCCAAACCCCACCTACATGTGGAAGAAACAGTCTACAGGTGAACACTGAGGACAACAGGCAGAAGGAACATATCAGGGGCATTCCACATATACTCCTGTCCTTTCAGCTGACTGGTTACGTGAATTGCTTACTGCTCACTCCTATCACACAACCAGGTTTTAATATATGATAGAATATCATAGCATATCTCACGTTTTGGTTACCAGATTCCCTTAAAAGCTTCTTATGAAGGACTTATGGCAAAATTCTTCTTGAAAATCTCAATTGGAATCACTTAGATGATTTACCCTGCTTCTCCCACTAAGTCATCTCAGTGCTTTCCCCAGTGTTACAGCCAATCTAATTTGGTGAAACAAAGATAAGGGATGCTCACCTATTGTGGAAAAAAGAATCCAAATGCAGTCATCTGCTAGAGGGCTTCTGTAGCCCCCAGGAAACTCTGAATCAGACGGCAGTGGGGGTGCTTTGTGGAAAGGGGAGGTAGACAGAGCAGCCCTCTAAGAGCCACAGGCCCTCAGAAAATCAGTCTTAATAAATAACAAGATGGATATTATTTTTTATTCATCTTCTGGACACTCAGCCACATGTACCAACAGTTGCAACATTCTCCAAATTTCCGCTTCTAATTAAAAAAATAACAGCATGGGGGCAGCCCACTGGTTCAGTCACAGAGCGAGCAACTCTGGATCTCAGGGTTTTGAGTTCAAGCCCCACGCTGGGTGCAGAGCTTACTTTAAAAAAAAATAACAGTAACAGAATGGACTCAGAGGTTAAAGGCCAGGCTGTGGAGTACTCTTGCTTAACACAGTCCCTTCCAGAATTATTGCTCCAGAATTATTTTCCTTCTCATCAATTTATTATTTTCTTTCTCATCAATTTGAAGGAAAAAAAAAAAAGCCCTCACATAATAATCCCTTCAAAAAACTTGTGGAACATCAAGTTTGTCAATCTCCTAAAGCTGTCTCTCATACAGATTTCATTCTTTAAAATAGGATTCATTAGGGGAACCTGACTGGCTCAATCAGTAAAGCACACAACTCTTGATCTCAGGGTTGTGAGTTCAAGCCCTATATTGGGCATGGAGCCTCCTTTAAAAAAAAAAAAATCGGTAAATAAATAAAATACAATGGGATTCATTAACCACCTTCCTCTGAAACTCAAACACTTCTCATTACCATGCCAACATGATCAAGGTACTGGGTTTTTTTTAACCCTTATACGACTTGCCATTGTTCCAACAGCAGACAATACTTAAGTAATTGTCTAGTATTTCAAATACTAGAATTAGGGAGAGAACCAATCAGGCTTCACCTGCAAGGGCTCGTGAATCCAAAGAAGGCGATTTGTAACGGGCGACATGAAAGCCAGCGCTTGGGGAACAAGAGCGAGGGCTCTCCTAGCTTAGCGGAAATGACCGTCAGTGGGACGGTCCCCTCACCAGCATGTCGGTGGCACTGAGGTAGTGCTTGCTCGCCATGCACTGTTCCAGCTTCTGAGGCACTTGCTTGATATTCTCAATTTCATCCAGCAGGTTCAGGACATGCTTATGTTCAATTCCTTCAATCCACAGTTTCCGAAGCTCATCCCTCTTGCAGTGCAACAGCATCTTGCATGAAAGCAGATTCTCTTTCACCTACAAGAAGACAGAGTCAACTTCAAGTCAGTCCAAAGTCTTGCCATCCAAAACCTAAAATCTGGTTAGTTGTCTTCGTTAGTGTCACTAGAAGGGAACCTTCTGAATCCTCCCTCCCAACTTATCCCCATGGCTGGTCGGCTTGCAAAATTCTCATCCTGGTTCTGATGCTGACTCACCTGGATGGGTCGCCCCCAACTCTGTGTGTATTTCACTCATGAGAAAATGACTCCTAACCTACTTTTCAGTAAATCTAGAAAAAGAGACTTAGGACTAAGAGATCTCTGAAATACGTTAAAATATCCACCCACTGAGGTTAAAATATCTAAAAGAGAATGACTGATAGAGTCCATGTTATTATTCCTCGCCCATTTGCTCTGCATGTTTCTTATGCAGCTGATAGGTCACTTGGACCATACTACATCCCTAAGTCAGAGGAAGTTTACAGCCAAGGAAATGCACATTCATCTTGACTGACATGAAAATAAGCCTGTTTTCCAGAAAAGAGTAGATTATCTAGAGATAATCTCAAAATAAGAGGAACTAGCATATACCAAGGATTCGTAGATATTAAATAAGACAATCTCAAATATTCTCATCAATCTGCAGTTTGGTGACCAGTAAGGCACAGCTCAACAACACTGGAGGAAGAAGAGCAGGGAGGGGTAGTCACAAGGTACACGAGGAGCACATTTTCATATTCATAATCAATACTTTTCAATTTTTATGACAAGAAAGAAGAATCGCGGCCTTCCACAATTCACAGAGCTACTCTCCTATACTTTTGACATTCCTCACGTGTATTTTTATTTAAATTAGAATTTAGTATTTGTTTACAGTTTTGTTTTTGTTTTTGAGAGAGAGAGAGAGAGAGAGAAGGAGGGAGTATGGCAAGGGAGAGGGAGAGCAAGAATCTTAAGCAGGCTCCACGCCCAGCACAGGACCCAAGGCGGGGCTCGATCTCACTACCCTGAGATCATGGCCTGAGCCAAAATCAAGAGTAGGATGCTTAACCGACTGAGCCACCCAGGCACAACACCCAACTTTTTTTTTTTTTCTTGAGAGAGAGAAAGAGTAGTTATTTTGTGTTTTGTTTTAGGTAAGATTTATGAATACATGTCAGGTACACTATTCGATCAGTTTTAGCTAACGCAAGACACCTGTACACCTGTACAATCCAAACTATCAAACACAGGACATTTCCACCACCCTAGAAAGTCTACCATGTTTCTGACTATTGAAAATCTGTGTTCTACGAGATTTGGTGTGGTAGTGCACATACTCAGAAATATTGTGCTTCTGGTCATTATGAACCTAAATTTCAACATTTTTCCAACACACTTGGGAAACATAAAGACAGAATGCTAAGACCAGAATGCTTTTTGAGAAAGCATTTACTCTATTCCACCAATAACTTCAGGGCAACACCAAATCCCACTTTTAAGGAACTCTCTAATGTAAAAAGAACCCTAAATAAAGAGATTTTGTAATCTCTCTTGATAAGCACAGTGGAATGATTATCTGTTTTGGGGGGGAGTCATGGATCCCTTTGAAAATCTACTGAAGACAGTCCTAATTACCTCCACTGCCTCCTGCACTTCCAAAGTGATTAAAAAAGAAAAATCTGCTAAGCATAAAGCACCTAAAAAGGAGACAGAGGGGAGGGAATGGCACATAAGAGATGATAACAAAACCTTTGAAGTTGGCAAGAAGGCTGGAACGTGAGTAATTTAGCAGAGGAGAGCAATCTGAAAGTCTTAGCGTGGAGGGGGGTTTGCTACCATGGACAAGAAGCACCAAGAACACTGAAGGCGGGAATACAGGGCTCACACCTTCCATAAGGCCCTTTTGGAGCCCTGGAACCTCATCAAGCCACACAGATGGGAAATTCCCTCCCCCCCAAACACTGGCCAAATACAAGGTTTATGACCTGAAAATCAGAAAGGATACAGGCTAAGGGAAGGGTGTGAGGCGGGAAGGGTGTGAGGCACTGGACAACAAACCCAAAAACGAGATCAAAGTGGGCCTATGGAACAGTAACATCCTCAGCCCCCTGTAGACCCTCAGCCTCTGGTGAGGGGGCTCTGAACACACTCAGCTGGACTTTCAGCCCCAACACAGGAAACGTGGGGCTCTCCCTGGGAAAGGTGACCAGGCAAAAACACCTAGAGTTAGTGAAATCCGGGGTGTCACCCAGGAAACTGATGGGTCCCTGCCGACTCATCACTAGACAAGGCCCACAAAAGGCTCAGAGCTCCCAATCAGCTTTGTATCTCCTCCCTCTTCCATTCAGGTAGTTAGCCAAGGAAAGCCTGGAATATGCAAAGTCAGGCACCAAAACAAGCAAAAAGGAAAAAGTGCTGGGCGGGTGGGGGCTGGGGAAAGGGGTGTGTATGGGACAAACATCTATACAGGAAACACAAACTTTTTAAAACTATAATTAAGATCCCTTAGGGAAAAAAGGGGAAGGCACTACATCAATGAAACAAGAATAGGGCGTTATTAAAAAAAGACAACAACTGAGAATCAAAACAACTCTTAGAAACGAAAATATGATAGAAAAAAAAAATCCAATACAAAGGCTAGAAGCTACCCTTAAGGAAATCTCCAGAGAATAAAACAAAAACAAGAGAGAGAAGATAAAAGAAAATGAGGGGATTGATCCAAGAAGTCTACTACTTGCCAAACAGGAGGTCCAGGGGAGAAAAATGAGACAAATGGAGTGGAGAAAAATACCAATAAAATAATAAAAGAAAGTGTCCCAGAAGACACATGTTTTTAGATAGAAAAAGCACACCAAGTGCTCAAGAAAATGGAGTGAGAAAAGACCCAAGCCAGGGCACATTATCCTGACATGTGAGAACACAGGGATAAAGAGACAATCGTAAAAGCTTTCAAAGGGGGTGGGGAGAGGAAGAAAATCCATACAAAGAACTGTGAATCAGAATGCATCAGACTTTTCTCAACAGTAACACTAAAAGCTACAAGACAAAGGAATAATATAGCTTCAAAATCCTAAGAGAGAATTATTTCTCAGAAAAACTATCAATCAAGTGTGAGGGAAGAATAAAGAGATTTTCAGACATACAAGCGCTCAAAAATAAATAAATAAATAAGTGAATAAACCTTATTAAACCTTATATGCACGATATCTCAGCAAGCAACAAAAAACACACTCCATCAACACCAGAGAAAAACAGAAGATGGCAAACAGGAGATCCAGGGAAGGGGAAAACCAACGCAGAAGAAAGACAACAGGAACAGTCAATCAGTAATTACAAGGAAAGCAGCAACAACGAAACTGCAGAAGCACAAACAGTATGCTGGATGGCTTAGAGGTAAATATAAATATTTGTAAATATTTAAATATTTACATAAATGTGGTTGTAATAAAATTAGCACCATCTATTTAACCAAAAACTAGGATACACCAGGGAGAGAGAGGTTGAGGAAAGAAGATGAAGTGAGGTAGGGAAAAGAGTGGGAGGCAGACCCCATCTTCCACGGCTAGAAGTTCCTACACCATGTCTAAAATAGAAAAATCAGGGCGCCTGGGTGGCTCAGCGGGTTAAGCCTGATCTCAGGATCCCAGGATCCAGCCCCAGAGCCCCTCATGGGGCTCTCTGCTCAGCAGGGAGCTGGCTCCCCCTCCCCCTGCCTGCTTCTCTGCCTACTTGGGATCTCTCTCTCTCTCTCTCTCTCTCTCTCTCGTCAAATAAATAAATAAAATCTTTAAAATAGAAAAGTCAAGACTATTGTAAGCATTTCACTAAGGGTAATAGTCAGTGCCTTTGAAGTTTTGCAGTTGGGACTAGGGAAGGATGAGAAGGGAAAGTACCATTTCTGTCATCACTTGTGGGTTTGACTTCTTAAATTTTTAATTGAAGCACAGTTGACATGTGGTATGGGTTTCAGGTGGACGACACAGTGACAGGACAATCATATACATTATAAAATGCTCACCACGATTAAATGTAGTCATCCTCTGTCACCATACAAAGTTGTTATAATATTATTGACTATATTCTCCATGCTCTACTCTTCAACCCTACTCAATACCCTACAACTGTGTATCTCTTAATGCCAATTATTAAGGACTTTCGAAACCTATTTCTCAAGGCTGTCATTCCCAGATCCTCTTGGGAGTTCTTGGTCCCTGGGCTAGGATTTCCAGCTGTTAAGTCCACTGTCTCTTAAATCTTAGTTAAAATCTTTTAAAGTTTGATTTCTAATATTCTACTCTTCTCAACTTGGTTCTGCAATTCTCAGATTTTTTTTAATAGTTACTATGGAAATTGTTAAAAATAAATTTTATGTCATGCAACACCCAATTAGGCTCTTGAGCAAGAGAGGGAGGGATAAACTTACTAAGTGTCAGTAAAGCTTAGCAAACTCCTTTCTCATTGGAAAAAAGACCATTATGGCATTTACACTAAGATATATACAATGCAGTCAGCTCAATTCCCCTTTTTGCCTACTACATAGAGGAAAACTGAAAAGGAAGGTAGAACTTGTGTCTGTGTTTGGGGGTGGGGGAGACGGCATCAGGCTATGTGAAAAATGTACATCACCAAAATTATTCCCTAAACTAAGTTATTAGCAAAAGCTGCAGACGTAAGAAGCTACAAGAACTTTTAATATTAGATTGCCCTGAGGCTTCAACTTTTTGATTAGAAAGTCCCAGTTATGAAGAAATGTTATTTTAAAACTTGGGCGACAGGGGGGAATACTACTTGGCAATAAAAGAGAAGAAATAAGAAAAATTTCAAACATTTTGATGAACAAATGAAGCTAGGTGCAAAAAAGTATACCGAAGTTCTAGAACATGCAAAAATAAAAAATAATCTATAGTGATGGGATTTATTTAATTTTTTTTAAGATTTTATTTATTTATCTGACAGAGAAAGATACAGCGAGAGAGGGAACACAAGCAGGGGGAGTGGGAGAGGGAGAAGCAGGCTTCTCGCCAAGCAGAGAGCATGATGCAAGGCTCAATCCCTGGAACCTGGGATCATGACCCAAGCCAAAGGCAGACATTAATGACTGAGCCACCCAGGCACCCCATATAGTGATAGGATTTAAATCAGTAGTTGTTTGGTGCAGGATGTGGAGGGGTTAGGGGGTAGGGAGGAGAACAAAGAATTTTAACTCTAAGGAAGCAGGAGGGAACTCTCTGGGGTGGATGGGAATACATTCGAGGATATACAAATTTGCCAAAACTCACTGAACTGCACTCTAAAATACTGTATTTTATTGCAGGTAAATTAAAGCTTGATAAATGCTTTTTATACAGGAAAGAGAGAAACCGCACTGCAGCCATCAATGAGTAACAACATCTAAAATGCGAGAATGGTACCAAGTTACATCTAAATTTTTATTTCTCGATGTGGTGACAGCATTTTAATTCCATTCTACTGAATTTATCAGGATCATTAAGATTCAAAACTTATGCTGCTCTTTGTCCCTGCAATAAATCCACAGTCAAGCTATTCAAATCAACGCACTGAAACCCAAGTTTATAAATCCTTCTTCAAACGTAAGTTTCCTTTGCTTCCTAGGACTTCTAGTAACTTCACGGTTGCTCCTAATCACCTGTGTGGCCCCAGCAAGAATTTCAGTTTCAATACACAAGATCCTCCAGCCACTCTAATTAGAGAGAGAAGATAACCAAGAGGTTATTGTGAATGGGTATGTGAGATGATACAGAAAGAAGAGAAACAGAGCTATCTGCAACCTTGCTCTGGGGAAGATAAAGAGAGGAAAACTGCCCAGGGCCTCTGAGTAACAATGTGGTCGCATCTGTGAGATGAAAACAGAGACAGATGTAAGAGAAGCTGATGGGTACAGGCCTCATGTCATCAGATTCAACGATTTTCGGGGGTGGGGGGATGCCTTTGGGTGTGCATCTGTAATAAAGCATAATGAATATGCGAGCCCCCCACTGCAACTACAGACTAGAAATAGTCTACAAAGTTCCCCGTAAGCAAGGGATGTTAACTGAAAATTAATGTAACAGTCGACGTTATTCTTAATTCTGAGAGTACAAAATTTATCTTCTCTTCTGTAGCTAAAAGTAAATCTACATATAAATGCGTTCATGGGTCTTCTGGCATGTGTCCGACCCCTTTTTTTCCATAGTCTCATACAAGGTGTCTAGAAGGAATGACAAGCAGAAACACTACTCACTGTTCTGTTTTAAAGCCCTTTAGAACTACTGATCACTTTAAAATTACCCTCAAACTTTTATTCCCATGCTTTTGTTCCTTCGGGTTTTTTTTTTGTTTTTTTTTTTAAGCTGCCATTCTAAGGTCTTAAATTCTCTGAGAGGCTCCACTGAACTCTTTCCAAGAGCAATACTTTTCCTTTGAGTTGCAAAGTCTGGACATAGTACACAAATATAGATACACAAACTTAATGGAAACACGACCTCATAATTCTTGTGAATGCCTTCACACACTCTACTGCCTAGATTTTAAATTATGCTATCTCACTATTGCCCACTGTTGAGCACGTCCCTTTCTAGGCTTTTCTCCCTTTCTCCGAGAAGCAGCCAGGGTTTTCCCTCCTTACATTTGGGCTGTAAATAATTTCCTGCCAAATCCATGTTGCTCTACTGTGACATTTTCTTATATTAAGGTTATTCTTTGTTCTTATTCTGTCTCTGAAGGTATACTTTTTTTTTTTTTAAGATTTTATTTATTTATTTGACAGAGATCACAAGTAGGCAGAGCAGCAGTCAGAAACAGAGGGGGAAGTAGGCTCCCCACTGAGCAGAGAGCCTGATTCCGGGCTGGATCTCAGGACCTTGAGATAATGACCTGAGCCGAAGCCAGTGGCTTAACCCACTGAGCCACCCAGGCGCCCCTCAAGGTATACTTTCATATGAAAGTCACAAACTTATTTTAAATGTTAAGTAATGAATGTGGCACTACTCAATGATTAAACCCTTAACAACTTTGTTTGAATAATCGCATACAGTTATTTCTAATACAGGCAAGAGAAATGAGTTAAGAGCTTGATCTAGTACCAACTTGGGGTAACTGAAATTGAGGTGAAATGTAAAGTGTGCGCATTCACCATAGAGAAAGTCCATTTTCCCTTCACCAGCTCCTGGGATAAACATGAGACAGATACTTAGGGTCTTTAAAGAAATCTGATGTCCTCTCATCCATGCCCTACAGTGCAGAGCAAACATTCCAAATCAAAGACCAGCAAGTATCACCTGTGCCACCCAAGTCCCCAGCTTATACCCATTCATATCCATCTATTTTGATGCTGCTGATATAACAGTCATTATTAGGAGACCAGCAGAACCCATGGATTCTGAGGTTTTCTAGTGCAGTAACATGCCATTCTGACTGATATCAATACGTATTCAACAGAAATAGGATAACCGAAGTATTCTGATTACCCACATTACTTGACCTGATCAATCATACATGCTCTCTTATTTACATGTATTTTTTTTTTAAACGAGAAAAAAAATTACCAGTAGACTTGACTCTCTGGGAAAAGAGTCAACTCTATCACCTCATCATTCTCGAAGACTTAGATTCTACTAATATACATCCATATATGAAACTATTATCGGGGAAATGTCAACAGTTCTGTGTTCTCGAGCTCTAAAAGCACAAATATGAACATCTTCACCTGCCGTGGTCCCCACCGAAATCTACTCGGTGTGTCAGGTACAGTAATTTTAAATTTAAATATAAACTTTAAAATGCTGTATCACGCCATTCTTGTGTTCAAAAGTTTATTGCAATGGATTCCCACCATATTCAAGAGTTATGAACCAAGTCCTTACAGTCACCAAAACCCCCGGTGACCTGACCCACCACGCTGCGCCTCATCCACCAGCTCTGTCTCTCCAGCCACTCTCCCCTTCCCTTCCCCCAACCCATTTTGTTCCAGCCCCACTGGCCTCCTCGCTGCTTCCCCCAAATTCCCATCATGTTCTTGCTTCAGAACCTTTCTGCACCTGCCAATCCTTCTTCATAAGGTGCATCTCTTGACTCTCCCTCACTTCCTTCAGGCATTGGCTCACACGTCACCTCTGTCAAGCCTTCCCTGACCAATCCATTTAACAGCAACTCGCAATTCTCCCTTCCTTGCTTTTGGCTTTGAAAGCACAGCACTTCTTACCATCTGTCATACCACACCGTACTAATTTACAGTGGGTTTCCCTTGACTAGAATGGAAACCAGAACGTAAACTCCACAAGGCCAGGAATTTGTTTCATTCACTTCTATACCCCAGAGCCTCGATCGATGCTCAGCACAAAACAGACACTTCACACAGAGACTCAATCCACGTCATTAAACGTCACCTACTTTGTTTTTCTGTCCCCGCCCATAGCACGTCAGTTCCGTGAGGACAGGGATAGGTGTTCTCCGTGGGTATAACCCCAGCAATGAAAACAGAACCAGACACACGGCTAGCACTCCACAGGTATTTGCTGAATGAATCCTCATTACATTCGTTTGGCAGGCAGCAGAAAGAAAACTTCAACTCACATCTGCACATGCTCACTATCTTACTGGATATGAAATAATATAGTCCCATGATGATTCTGTCATCCCCACTTTTATTTTAAAAATATGCATGACTAGGGGTGCCTGGGTGGCTCAGTGGGTTAAAGCCTCTGCCTTCAGCTCGGGTCATGATCCCAGGGTCCTGGGATCGAGCCCCGCATCGGGCTCTCTGCTCGGCAGGGAGCCTGCTTCCCTCTCTCTCTGCCTGCTTCTCTGCCTACTTGTGATCTCTGTCTGTCAAATAAATAAATAAAATCTTAAAAAAAAAATATGCATGACTATACACACCTATATTTTGTACATAATCCAAAGTGCAATTAAAAACCAAAAATGATGGGGAAAGATGAATAAGAACACATCAGTGTGTCCTCAGTGATAAGAAATGGACTTTCACAGTACAAAACTATCAAATTATACAATAAAAACAAATTCACATTCATTTTTCTTTTCCCATTTATCAGTTATTAAAGGCTTTTTTGAAAAGAGCTTTAGCCCTTTCTCTTCCCAATACTGAGCTAATTCATAATAGAATTAGGTAACATTTACTTTGACAAGTGTCTGATGTAATAAAGTTTTCTTTTTGTTTTCTTTTGCTCAAAATTCCAGCGTACTTAAAAATGAGGATGGCAAACAGGCTATGGCTGCTAAAACAAATGTGAAATAATCAAGAGGAGACTCTTTCTCAATACCAGCCAAAACTCTCTGGGCAAAGAAGCTATTGACTCCAAGTAATAGGGAGTCAAGGTAGAAACCACTACAGGCTTCCCTTGACATGAGGACCAAGTCCATTTAGCCAAGCAGACTAATCAGAAAACAGAAATACCGAACCTTCACCTTTACTGTGATTACCCAGAGCAAAGCCAGAAGGTCAGCAGCACTAGACATTCATTTTCAGACTCCACTTGAGCTCAGTATATTGGGTCAAAATGGACTACAGTTGACTTTAAACTGATCTATAGCTTTACGTAGTTTCACAGATAAATCCACAGGATGAACTCACCATTTGTAAAGGCAAAGAATTATAGTATCCCTTCTGAAAATGCCCAGTTAATTTTACAATGTAAAGAGGTCATCAAATTCATCAAATTGCTTCAGAAAAGGTTAAGAGCTTGTTGATTCTCAAATGGTCCTCTTTGAGGCTGAAACTCATGTGTCAATAGCATTTTTCTAAGAATAATTTAAGAAACTGCTTAGAAAACCATCAGGTAAGGTCTAGAAGACAGACAAGAGAACATGTGGGAAAGCTGTACACACAGCTGTTACTGGGCAGGGACAGTCCAGTGAATTCAGAACCAACCAACAGCACGGGCAGCTCCTTTCAAATGGTCTGTGCAGCCCCGTAGGCACAGAAGTGCTGGAGGGGCAGCTGCGGAGTATGGAGAAGACCAAGCATGAGGCTCTGCATCTCTCACCCCAACATCACACAAGAGCTAACTAGGATGTCGGGGTTCCACAAGATAGCTCATTTTAAGAAGGGCGGTTACTGCCTAAAAGACGTCTAAAAACCAGCAGCGAGGAGCTTAAGAGTTAGGGAGACCAGCGTTCAAATCCTAAATCTGTTGAGCGAGGAACGGTCAAGCCTAGCAAAGAAGCAGTGCTAAGCGGCAGCAGCTACCATTAGCAGACTGGTACTGAAAGCAATTTAAGGAGTGCTCCTCCATACACACAGCCAGAGACCCCAGGACTATGATGCACGACGGTCACCGATGGTCGGTTCATCCCTTGGCCATAGACAAAAATACCCCTGAGGAACCCACTTTGCCAGGAACCAGAAGCTTTTTAAGATCCCACAACAAAAGGCGGTGGGCGGGAAGAGAAAGGGGCAAGAAGTAGAAAGAGAGAGAGGAAGAAACAAAGAATGAACAAGAAATCGCTGCAAAATAGAGAAAAATGACAAAATAGAAGTTACTGCATGCTTGTCACCACTAAGGAGGGGTATTCAAGAATTTCAGTATTCATAAATACATGTCTCCATAATTCATAAGCTGAGTTTCCTTGCCACAATCATACCCGGAATGTCTCATCAGTGCACAGAAGTCACGACTAACTTCAAATGAGGGGACTTGCTCAAAGCCCAAATTTCAAAAAACGTTTCAAGGGTTACAGCAATACACACACACACATACACACGCACGCACAGGCACGCACACGCACGCACGCACACACAATGTGTGACAGGAGACTATTAAACACACGGGATACACAGAAATAGGAGCCTCTAATAGTAAGAGGCCCTGCGTCTTCAAATAGCTCCCCTTTCGTGTCCTCATGCGGAGGCCACCTTCCCCATGTCCTTTCACAGCGCGACGAGAAGCAGCAGCAGAAGCCAAGGATAAGACATAGCGAGGAGGCGATTCTAGGATGCCCTGAGTGATCCTCTTCAGCCAGGCTTTCCAGACATGGCAAAACTCCCAGAAACTGTCACTATGAGTCCCTCCTCAGGCCACACACTACGACCCCTGGCCTAACGGAGGGGCAACAATCCCAAGAGGACAAGGAGGCCCACCTGCTTAATTTTGTTTCGGGAGTTGGTGATGCGCTCTGTGATGCTCTGGTACGTGCGGATGGCTGTGGTCAGTTCCGTGTAGTGCTGCACAATCAACTCGTCCAGGTCCCGGTCGCACTTCTCATAGGCCTCTTCGAGGCGCCCCTTCTCATTCTCTCGGTCTTCCACATCATCACTGGTAGACAGAGTCCTGGTGAAGACAGAGGCTGTATCAAGCTCAATCAAATTTAAAAGCAAAAAAGGAAGAGAGGAGCTAATACACCAGCACATCCCCCTCACTAAGGGGGTAGGAAATGAAACAAGTTACTAACAGAAAACACTGAAGCCACCTTCCTGGTAAATTTCAGGAGCCCATCTAAGTGGATTTGGTGGTTGCCTGTGGGAGCAGCCTTTCCCTCCACTCTTTTCTTGGCACACGAATCTAAATTAGATGGTGGGCAGCAGGAACTCTGCGAGAGTCTAGGCAGGTCCTGATTTGCTTGACTGAATCCTAGGAATTCCATTTACCATCTCAGTGAGAAGGCTGGCCAAGGCAACCTGAAGACTTCCATGTGCAGTTTTCTTGCAAGATTAACCGGAAGCTGGATATCGGGTTGTGGGTTTTTTTCCAGACACTGGATATTGTTAAACAAAGCTAAGATACTCAAATATTTCACCCACCTTGCAACCATGGAAATAAAGCCAAGAGAAATGCCAAACGACTACACTGATACCAATGAACCCCCAAAGCAGCCAACACCTACTGCTGCTTTCCTTCGGGACTTCTCATTAGGGGAAATAATAGATATCCATTAGTTTAAGTCACCCTCAGTTGGTCTTTCATATAAAGCTAAAAGTGTACTAACTGATGAAATTACTTATACACTGAGGAATGGAGCATTCCAAATAGCTCATCTAAATGAACTAAATTTGGTACAGAGCCCCCAGCGGCCTGAAAATAAGGTCACATTAATTCTAAGATACAACAGCAATAACAGATACTATACTACAAGAAAATACCGACTTTTACTATTCATCACAGCACTAACAAGACTGATGTGAGTCAACAATAACCAGGGAACAAGATAGATACTTATTAAAAGTCTTTCAGTAACTTAGGTTGATATGTGGGCCACGCAGATCTTTGTTTTCTTTTATTATCTTTTTTGGACAAATTTTTTTTTAATGTTCTAATCAGTAACAAAGAAAGCTTTTTCTCTTATCTGTTGGCTGCAGTAATTTAGAGTTTCATTAAATTCCCTCAGATTTGTCAGCTTATATACATTCAGCATCGCGTATTTCATTTATCTTTAATTTAGGGAAGGGGTAGTTTAGGCTTTCGATGATGGATGCAATCAATTATAAGTCCATCATTAGAGCTGCTTTCAGAGATGGTCTATCTGTGAATCAATCACACATCTACTTCCAGATATTCACAAGCAAAATACTGTAGAACAGGTTTTTTCCCCAACTGTCATTTAGAGCAAGAGATCTTAATTCATGAGCCACTTCATGTGTAAAACTTCCTTCTCAATTTAGAGGGAGATTCCGCAGACCAATCTTTGACATCAATCTAATCTCTAAAAAGAATTTCATAAATGTGTTAGGGATGCCAAGAGACCAGTTCTAGCAGGAAATGGTGGGGAAGGGGGGTGGCAGGACAAGAAATATAATGAAGGAAAATGCAAAGCCTCTAAGGGTTGTGCGGTGCACTCCGGAAAGCAACACACTAGGAACCCCAAGACTTGAAGGAAGGCCTTTACCAGGCCAGACCCTGTGTCTTCCTCTGTCAACTGGTGATCCTACATCAGACTACCTACCTCCAAGATTACTTTCAGGTAGAAAATACTGCACAAGTATTTGGCTAATAAAATAAATCAGAGTGGACAACCTCGGAGGAGTATGGTTTCAAAGATGGAGCTACTAATATCACTTGCAATATTTGGGTACAGGGAGCTAAGCGTGCCTTCCTATTGTTTCTATGACATATAACTTTGCTCTTTAAATCTGAAACCTTCCAGGCTGGTAATCTAAAGTAAAGCACAATCAGAAAATGCCTTCGATTTATCAGCTGTCCCCAAGGGAAGAGTTCCTAGGTATTTACCTCTGATTTCCCCTTCTAACAGCAGACAGCCATTTTGGTGTAGCCATTTGTCAGAGCTACACCAGATCAGTTTGCCATCCTTACAATGCTTTGATTTCCTCTCCACCGCCATTTGTGGAAGGAAACATGCCAAACATTTCACGTTGTTTACATTAACTAGGAGAATTACCATTAAAGAAAATGTCAGGCCCAGAGAGGACACCTTCGCGGGCATCAGCTGTCACTGTAACACATTGCCACCGCATTAGGAGTTATTTATGAAATAGAAAGGGTTACTAAAATGAAGATTAGAAAGTAAATTGCGTCCATAGGGGGTTTTAGCTCCTGTTTTCATTTTTAGAGAAAATATTTGTATAAGGAAAAAGCCTATGCCAGATTTGCACCCCTTTAATTTCATCCTCTTAATGGAAACTGGGCTGAATGACAGTTTGCCTTTAGTTGGAAATAGAGAACAAAACCACGGAAGGTTTTTTTTTTTTTTTAATTAGAGAAAAGGAAGGCAACAAAGTTACTAATAACAATAATAGCCACAAATATTTAAAGAGACTTACCACAGCTTCCAGAAACCCCCAGAGCTGCACACCATATAGACTGTACGCTGAATCCTCCTGACAGCCCTTAGGAGTAGTCCTGTTTTCATCCTCCCTCTACATTTTGAATCCTAGCTCCACCACTTAGTACCTGTATGACCTTGGTCGTGGCATCTCATTTTATTTTTTATTTTTTTAATTTATTTTCAGTGTTCCAGAATTTATTGTTTATGCACCACACCCAGTGCTCCATGCAATACGCGCCCTCCATAATACCCACCACCAGGCTCACCCAACCTCCCACCCCCCGCCCCTCCAAAACCCTCAGATTGTTCCTCAGAGTCCACAGTCTCTCATGGTTCATCTTCCCCTCCAATTTCACCCAACTCCCTCTCCCCTCCATCTCCCCATGTCCTCCGTGTTATTTCTTATGCTCCACAAATAAGCAAAATCTCATTTTTTAAAAGATTTTATTTATTTATTTATTTGAAAGAAACAGAGAGAGAAAGCACGAGCAGAGAGAGGGAGCAGACTCCCCTGCTGGGCTAGGAGCCTGATGCAGGGCTCAATCCCATGGCCCTGAGATCATGACCTGGTACAAAGGCAGACACTTAACCACCTGAGCCACCCAGGCGCCCCCATCTCATTTTGCTCATCTACAAAATGCACCTTCCTTATAAGGCCACTGGTGAGAATTAAAAGAGATCCAACAAAGCCTGGGAAATCATCAGCACTCAATGAATGGCGATGGCTATTGCTGGCTCTCGTTGTCATAGTAGTAGCAGTCAGAGTGGCAAGGGGGATAGCAGTGCTCCACAATGTCATGCAAAGGACATTCTTTGGAGACAAAGATTCAAATTCTATCACCCCCAAAACGCTAGGTCATTTGGCGCTAGGCATGAGATTTAACCTCTCTGACTCACCTTACTCCTCCCTGACATCAAGAATTGTAGAGAATCTGACATTTTTATCCTACTCACAAGCTAACAGGTTAGCCTGCCAGAGTCTCATGGATGCTCCTAGAAAACACAAAACTTGTGGGTCAGAAACAAAGGACTTTGTTACAGCACAGCACACAGCCGGGGCACTGGCGTATCTGCAGTAGTCCCCACCCCAGCCCCAAGTCCCATGAGGGTTAGGCAACCGGACCCAACTTTATGCCCAGACACACTGTGAGGGACTAGAGAGGAACCTGAATGCGGGAAAACTCAATCTTTTATACTGGACAGTACACCTGACCTGCCTTCCTGCTCTTCTACAGGGAGAGGTCATCCCTGGGTTATTTCAGAGACTGGGTGGTGTCAGGCAATAGTAGACGGTATCCGCAACCCGTTTTCTTTTCTGCAAAATGAGACCAGAAGCACAATGTCTCCCACAATAAATATTTGCACCATCAATGAATGATACAGCATAAAAGCAGACCAGAAGTCTAGGACAAAAGTATTCATGTCTGCTACCAAAATGCAGCAAATTTCAATGTGGAATTATCTTACTTTAAGCCAGTCTTTTAACCTCAACTGAGAGCAGGGTAGGAGAGAACACCTGTCATCTAAGTTCACCTCGCCAGCCAGGTCAGGAACCTCTCCCCAGCCTTCTGATAAGCCTCTGTGAGATGGAAAACTCACTAGTTCGCAAAGCCATTCACTGTAATTTTGAACAGCTCTCCTTATTACAACAGCTCGCCTTTCATTAAAATAAAATCAGGCTCTTTATAATTTCTACCCATTGATCCAAGTTCTACCTTTTTTTGGTTACATAAGTCTATTCCCTCTTCCATACAATTTCTCTTTAAGTGGTAAAAGGCTCTCGGTACTTCTTTCTCAGATTAAACATCTCTAACTGCTTCAGCTATTTCTCCCACAACATGGCTCCCACGTGCCCCACCATCCTTGTAGATTTCCCTTCCAAAACAGCTAACGCTCACATAGGACTTACTATATGCCCAACATTAATCTGAGTGGCTTTAGGCATAATAATTCACTTATTCCTGACAACAGCCCTAGAGGTAGGTACCATTACCCACCCCCGCCCCCCACCGTTACAGATAGGAAACAGAGCTGTGTACTAGAGGCACAGAACTTTTAAGTAGCAGAGCCGGGCCTCAAACCTGAGCCGTCTAACCATTAAAAGCTTCCCCATCCTGTATAGTACCAGAACTGAATACAACACACTCCTAATATGGCCTAACCAGTCCAAACAGGAAGAGGTTTTTCTACCCTATAATACAGGCACCGTATTTTTAATGATCAGGCCTAAAACTACATCGCATTTTGGTAAATGCCGACACCAAAAATTATCCAAGATCCCTCGGAGAGTAAGTGCTGACGAGCCAGCTCTCACTGATCTACTTGGGAAATTTTCAAACTAAACACAGAAATGTACACCGATCCTTGTGTCCTACATTTGAGAAAGGGAAGATGAAAGTGAAGCAAAGGATATTAGGTAGTGGCCATAATGTGCCAGGGAATGCAGTGGTTATTGCACACATAGCTAAGATAATCCTCAGAAAGTCTGGTGAGCTGGAATCAGAGGCACAGAGAGGGAAGGTAACTTTCACCCTCATGCACAGCTAAGATGGGAAATGGACTTGACGCGAAGTATACCTAACTTCAAAGCCCATGCGTTTCCACTATGCCCGTTGTGAACTACTTCTTGTGCCTTCAGCTCCTGATCAAGCTACAGCTCACATGTGAAGAGAAGAGATGGGCAGAGATGTAGATAATACTACAAAGCCTGCTAAGTGCTCCCAGAGTCTTGAGTCTGGACAAGAAGCATGAACTGAAAGGGACACCTGGGTGGCTCAGTGGGTTAAAGCCTCTGCCTTCAGCTCGGGTCATGATCCCAGGGTCCCGGGATTGAGCCCCGCAACGGGCTCTCTGCTCAGCAGGGAGCCTGCTTCCCCCTCTCTCTGTCTCTGCCTGCCTCTCTGCCTGCTTGTGATCTCTCTTTCTCTGCGTCAGATAAATAAATAAAAATCTTTAAAAAAATTTTTTTAAAAAAAGAAGCATGAACTGAAAGACATGAGCACAGGAGAAATGATCTGAAGTTGCCACCCCAAAATGCTTTCATGTTACTGAATCATTTAGATTTTGAAGAAAATCCATTCCTATCTCACAACCATTAAGATTTACAAACTATTGCCAAGTTCATGGAGGGACATTAAAAGCATACACTAAATTCTAGTTAAGCCAGACACATAGACATTTCTGGATCACCAACAATTTTGCACAAAGACAGCTCTGGCATTTGGCATGATGAATTACATCTCTAACCATGACTAATTAGTTCCCAGGAAGGAATTTACCTAATGGGCTAAAAGGCCCACAGTGCACATGTTAAGCTACTGGTCACAGCACCTAGTAGGAACACATGCTACATGGTCCTAGTGAAGTCACAGCCGGCAGCTCCCAGGGAGCCTTCCACACAAGCATCGAACCCGAGGTAAGTAACTGCAGATCTGAAACTGAATTTGTCCCTTTCCTTTTTTTAACACCAGCTTCTGTATTTCAGTCTAGCCGGTCAAGTGTTCTGAAAGGAAAATAACTAGTCACCATCACGGACTCCTTCTACGGAGCAATTTTGCCTTCACTTTGGACTTAATAGAGTAATGGGAGTCCAGACAGGGGGAAGGCAAGCAAAAGTCTATATTACTCTTAAAAGAGACAAAAGGAAGATCAAATAAAAGAAAAAGCACACCTATGAAGATAAGGTTAGCCACCCCAACGTAACTCATCCCTCAAGAGAAACAATAACCTTCAGTCAAAGACAAAATGAGAGGATGCAGAAAGAACACAAAGCAAAAACACTGCCAATTTGGAATATATCCTACGTTTCTGACTCCTCTCATCATGTGTCAACCATGAGGTGTTGGCCACTTTCGAGCTCGTGGAGCAAGTCACTTAGCTTCTGTGTCTCTTTTCTAGCCAAGCAGACAAGATAGTAAGAGTACCTGTCTCAGGGCACCTGGGTGGCTCAGTGGGTTATGCCTCTGCCTTCAGCTCAGGTCATGATCTCAGGGTCCTGGAATTGAGCCCCACATGGGGCTCTCTGCTCAGCGGGGAGCCTGCTTCCCCCCTCTCTCTGCCTGCCTCTCTGCCTACTTGTGATCTCTGTCAAATAAATAAGTAAAATCTTTAAAAAAAAAAGAGTACCTGCCTCACGAGGTGGTTGTGATGGGCAACATGTGTGAACGTGCTCGGTAAAACATCAAGGGCCATTGATGTGTGGGCTGACACTTCATTAGGATCCAAATAAATCACCTGTGCATCACAATATTGTTAGCCCAAAGCCTCCCCCATCTGGAAGTTCCTGAAGATATTTATTCACGAACTGAGGTCAGACCTTTTCTTTATATTCTTAACAGGGCCTGGCACATTCGAAGGGCTCGGGAAAAGCTAAATAATGAGCAGCAGCCAAGTGCAGGCTCTGAAGAGGTCAGGGAGGGCAGTTCTCTGCCTTAAGAAACAATTGCTATTAAATTATCTCACAGAAAGAAATGCCTGCTCAAAAATCTCTCGGAAAGGACAAGTAATAGCTACAGCAACCCTACTGAGTTCATTTAGTCGTTCAGCCAATAGATCCTAGACACCTAGGACTTGGCAGGCAGGTGTCTGGCAGCTAGCGATGCAGCCAGGGATAAAAGCAATTCCTCCCCTCAGGAGGCTTACATCCTGGAGAAGCAGGATGCACAACACATGCAGGCTGGGAAGAAATGGTTATGGAAGAAACAGAGGCTGGGTAGAGGAGCGGGGGGTGTACAAAACATGGAGGCCAGAGAAAACATCTCAGATAAAGATGGCATTTGAATAGAGCTTTCTAGAAAATGAGGGGGAGAGAGGCGGCACTTTCTGGGGAAACAGATTCCAGAAAGAACAGAAGATGCACAAGCCCTGAGGCAGGGTCCATTTGGCTTGTTCAAGGTACAAGGAAGGGCAAGGAAGTCAGTCTGGCTTCAGAAAAGCAAGAGAGGGGACAGTGATAGATCAGATAAGAAGCTGGGAGCCAGATCAGGTACAGCTCTGTGGACTTTTCCTCTAAGTGTTCTTTGATGCCACCTGGGGCTTAGCACCCAGGCAAGTAACTTAGCTTTCAGGGCGCCTGGCTGGCTCCATGGGAAGAGCCCACAACTCTTGACCTTGGGGTAGTGAGTTCAAACCCCATGTTGGGTGTAGAGAAATAAAAGAAAAATAAATAAAAACTTAAAAAAAAAAGAATGACAGCTTTCTTTTTTTCTTTAATTTTATTATGTTATGTTACTCACCACATAGTACATCATTAGTTTTTGATGTAGTATTCCATGATTCATTGTTTGTGTATAAACACGGCTTTCAACCAGTATTTAATAATGAATACTGAATGCAAATATTCAACAATATTTCAAGTTTTATTTTACATCTATCCAATCTCTTTCTAAAAAAGACTGGAGACCACTTGTACAAAAATGTAGGTAATACAAATGAGAAAGTGAACCTAGTTATTAAGGAGATAGAGGACAAAGCGATGCCATACAAATGTAGACCTCAGGTATGCAGGGCATGGAGGCAAAAACAGTTGATAGGAAACAAGCCCTCAACCTGACCATGAGGTTCCTAGCCATGCAAAAAGGGAAATGTAGCCAGTGAAGTCATTCTCATTATCAAAAAGATGGATTCCAGTTCCTCTGTTGAGGAAGCAAATTTTAAGCTACTCCTAAATTCTAAAAGAAATATTTCACTTAAAACAATAAGGAAGACAATATACAATATAGTGAACAAGGTCCTCAACCACCTTCTAAAAACAATAAATTTCATGTGGTCATTTCTTGTAAGTTCCTTCCAGAACAGAACATTAAAACACAACTCAGACCAAGAGATTGTGACTCTGAATATAGTCCGAGCATGAAGCTTTTCCAATGATCCATTTTAATCTAAGAATGGAATTTGGGGGAAAGAGAGGATGAAATGGATCAAATCATGTTTCATTAATTTCCTCCTCTCAGCAAGCCCTTTGATAGTTCAAGCTGACCAGACAGCAGCTCTTTGAAGAGCATTGACAGTACAAGTATTTGGTATTAGAGGGTTAGCAGGGACTGTTAAATATCATAAGCCAGTAAAGCATGTAGAAAGGCTGCCAATTAATTGTGAAAAAATTAACGACCTATCCAGGGCTCTAGCCTGAGCCTCGAGATCACCTACAGGTAATGACAGGCTGTCCCTGTGGAAGTATTTTAGGGTATTTTAACAAAGTAATAAGAGTCTCCAGAGTACCACCTATTACAGACTAAACTGAGACACACTGTCCTCCCACTACCAAATTTATATTGAAGCAACCCTCAATGTGACTGTTTGGAGATTAGAGTCTCTAAAGGAGGTCATATGGACGGGGCCTCAATGAGATACAACTGGTGTCCTTATAAGCAGAGAAAAAGGACACAAAAGAGCCCTCCCTCTCCACACACACTTCGTAGAAGAAAGGCTATTGAGGACACAGCAAGAAGGTGGCCATCTACAAGTCAACGAGAGGCCTTGCCAAAAACCAATCCTGACAGGTACCTTGATCTTGGGCCTCTAGCCTCCAGAACTGTGAGAAAAGAGATTTCTGTTGAAGCCACCCAGCCTGTGTTTTGTCATGGCAGCTCGAGCAGCCTTATACACCACCCTATGAAACACGGTCAGTATTATTTTGCTTGGCTAAAATCTCAAGGCAGATGTTACCAGTCAGGACCCTTAGAGCAACACAGATTCTCAACAAATCCTCAAGGATTAACTGCCTAATTCAGCCTCAAATAACTAAACTAATTAACCTGCTATAAAAAATACTTAATGTAATACACCTGAATTTTGGTGACACCTGCAGAACAATTACCAGTAAGTCCTGCTATCTGAAAACAGTTAATACGCTTAATTGTCTACTAAGGGCATTCCTTGTTGGTATCCAGTGACCTCTCCTCCAGGAATAATAAAGATTAACAAAACGATTAATGTAAATCCCTTCAAACAACTCAGAAAAACTCATTACAAGGTCCCACATATCCAAAAATCACTTATCAGGAAACTACAGCTCTACAAAGCTCAATCTACATTAGGAGTCAAATCTCAGTGATACCCTTTCTGGAAAATACTCAGAATAGGCCTCTTACCTGAAGTCCCTGCCCTTTTTACTCCTCAGGCACCTAAACCCCTCAACCAGCACCACCTTCTCTCATTAGGGCAATTCTGATGAATCTTTTTAGTCACATAATGGAAAGAACACCAGACCAGGGGTCCTCTTCATTTACAAAATATTGTAACACGTTATCATAAGGCAAAAACCAGTATTTTTAAATTCAAATACACAAGGGTTAACTAGTTTCAACACTCATTCCAAATAATAAAAAAAAACTATTAGCTTATTGAGCTTTCTAGAATATTCCTTTTTGTTACTGATCCCAACACAGGAACAAAAAGTCTAGAGCATATAAGATTCTTGAAGACATGTTTCCATTTTCTTTACCAAACTGCTTTTAGGTTACACTATCAGATCTCCTTAGCCCTTATTTCAAAGTGTGAGAGTCAGATTTTCTTTTCTTTTAAACCATGAAGCAAGCAAACAAACAAAAAAAGCATGAAACAGCCAATGTTAAGAAATGCCTGACGGTAACATGTCAGCAGGGGAACTAAAGACAGGCCTAGGGGTACCTAAGTGGCTCAGTCAGTAAGTGTCTACCTTCGGCTCAGTCATGATCCCAGGGTCCTGGCTCCCTGCTCAGCAGGGAGTCTGCCCCCCCTAACAGCTCCCCACCCCTGTCCGCTCCTGCTCATGTGCACCTGCACCCATTCTTACTCAAATAAATATATTTTTTAAAAAGACAGTATGAGGTATGAGTATAAATCCAAAGAGAAGAAAAAGAGATCACTAAGAATATAAACACTAACAAGTTGAGAAGAATCTTCAAAGCCTATTGTACTAAGCAGAGCAGTTTCTATATGATGATTCATCTACAAATGCTTCCAATAAATTATAAAAAAAAAGAGACTCATAATTCTGAGTTTGCATGGAAAAAAATCAAACATTAAATGTTTGAGATGTGTATCACTACATAATCACATAAGATATGGTTTCACTCAAAGCATAACTGAATCTACATTACACTTTTTAATCCGATTTTATTATATTCAATTATACACTGCGACTGCTTGTTTCTTAATTATGTCTTATTAGATCCCACAAAATACAAGATAATCCCGTCCCAACTGATAACGATTCATGATGACAAGTCCCTCTGAAAAACTTTCCTGATGCATAAAAACAACATCTCTTAATTCACTACAAAAATTCACTTAATATCAAGTGACAGTAAACAATTTCTGCTTTAAAGTCAATTGAAAATTCACTGGTGTCTTGCTTCAGACAGCACTTAGGGCCAATTACTATACCCAACACATGCAGCTCTTCAATATTTCAATTAACTCAGTCATACAAAATACATCTGGGGACCAAAAGCTCTAAGTCTTGTAACCAACAGAGAAGGCCATTATCTAAAAATAAGTAAAATCACCTTCACTACATGGGGAGATGGAGAGAAGTGAGTTGGGGGAAATGGGAGGGGGAGACGAACCATGAGAGACTGAGGACTCAGAAACAAAGTGAGGATTCTGGAGGGGAGGTGGGGTGGGGTCGGATGAGCTGGTGGTGGGTATAATGGGGGCCATGTATTGCATGGAGCACTGGGTGTGGTGCATAAACAATGAATTCTGGAACACTGAAAAGAAATTAAAAAAAAAATTTTGCCTCACTATGGCATAAAACTGAGTCCAGGATTGACAGAGTCAATTTTAAATCTACCCCCTACCCTTTCTTAACTGAGGCTACCTCTTTGCCCACTTCCATTTAATGCTCCACACCCTCCTCAAAGCCTTCTCCACAGTGATCTTATTTTTCATCTCCAGGGGGATATTTCAGTTACAACACAGTATGGCATTTGGTCACTTTAAAGGTGTAGGCTACTTCCTAATGTGGAGTTTCCATTCAGTTCCTCAGAAATCCCATTTTAGAAGACAAGAGTAGGTGCTGCACGGTACTAGGTTATCTTGAAATTCTGGATTACACAAATTGAAGCAAGTTTCTTAACTGCAGACATCCAGGAGATGTTAATATGTTCGTGTGCCAGGTGCCTGGGGAAGGAGGGCAGAAGCTAAGCAGACAAGACATGAAACTTATGTAGCATTTCTTGGATTTAATCATCTACAGATCCTTATAATTCCCACCCCCTTGTATCTCCCCAGTCCGTAAACACACGTGCATTTTCATGGAAATTTCCAAACACCTATAGAAACTGAGACTCCTCAAATAACCCAGCTTCAATGATTATCAACACATCCCAGTCTTGTTTCATCTCTACCCTAACCTGAACCCCTAGTTATTTTGAAGGAAATACTCGACATGGATATTTTTATCAGTATATAATTCACTACGTACCTCTGAAAAGAAAACAGTCTTAATTCCAGTCTAATTTACATAGTGTCACATCGTTTTCGGGTGTCCAATACAGTGATTCAACAATTTTATACATGATGGGCTCATCACGGTAATATTAACCCCCATGACCTCCTTCACCCGCCAGCCCCACCCACCCGGGCTCCTGCCACCACCTGTTTGTTCTCTAGAGTCAAGTCTTTTTCTTTATTCATTTGTCGTGTTCCTTAAATTAAGAATATTCCTGCAGGGGTGCCTGGGTGGCTCAGCGGGTTAAAACCGCTGCCTTCGGCTCGGGTCATGATCCCAGGGTCATGGGATCAAGCCCCGCATCGGGCTCTCTGCTCTTCGGACAGCCTGCTTCCTCCTCTCTCTCTCTGCCTACTTGTGATCTCTGTCTATCAAATAAATAAATAAAATCTTTAAAAAAAAAAAAAAAGAATATTCCTGTAAAAATAGCCAGGATACCATTATCTCAGCTTTAAAAAGTTAATGCTAATTGATTTATTTCCCCAACTAAATTATGTCCTACGGGCTACTCAAACTCTAACTTGCATTCAAATCATCTGGTAATCCTGTTACACTGCAGAGTGGCGCAGGTGGGCCAGGTGGTGACAGAGGCTGCCTCCCCTCTTTTTAAGATTCTACATTTCTAGCAAGCTCTCAAGTGGTATTTTAAAAATAAGATGATGTCCCCCATCATATTTAGCACAATGACAGGCACCAAATTTTAAATGGAAAAATGCTTCTTGAATTATATGCCACTTTATTTTTTGCAAGGGCTTTATACACAATTAATGAATGGTTGACACTACCTCATAAAATAGTGACGGACTGTCTGTTGGCGAACTGAACATAATAAAAAAAAATGAAAAACAAAACTTTTTTTAAACAATAAATGGTCAAAAAAGATTCTCGTTAAGGAACTTAAAATATTAAGTTTTCCTACCATGTCAAATGGTACACAAGAACTTTCCTGTTAAACGGTGAGTTCTATGCTTTTCAAGGCAAAATTCCTAACGCATAAAGGACTGGCTACTAAAAAGACCAGTACCCATTTCATGGCTTGAAAGCAGTGAAAAATATAAGTAGTTGCAGAGTAGAAGACCAAAGGGAGCAGAGCTCAGAGCTCACCACTGCAAACTGAAAAATGCAAGCACAGGCTGGAAACCTCCAAATGCAAGCAAAAACAAAAAAGCAAAACAAAACCACCACCAACAAAAACAATCTAAATGCTGTGCCTCCCAAAGAAAACCAATTACCAGCTCTATGTGAGCTCAGGCTACCAAGAACAATACTATCACAGGCAAACAAACAAACAAACAAAAAAACCCTATATTTTTAATAATAAAGAAATACACAAACAGATGCAAAAGAGTTCGAAAGCATTTCTAGGAGTTCTGAAGGAAAAGTTCCTGGAAAAATACTAGATGAGGGAAAGTGTTTAGCTGATTAATTAAATACTCTGCAAAATCTGAAAAGCTATTAGGGCCAAGATACCTAGTTCACTCTCATGCTGTACCTTTATACAGCAGACCTGTATAAATGATGACCTTATTCTTCCATCTGCTCATATGCAACTGATGAAATCTGACCAATAAAAATGAATCTTTAGGGGCACCTGGGTGGCTCAGTGGGTTAAAGCCTCTGCCTTCGGCTCAGGGCATGATCACAGGGTCCTGGGATGGAGCCCTGCTTCGGGCTCTCTGCTCGGCAAGGAGCCTGCTTCCTCCTCTCTCTGCCTGCCTCTCTGCCTACTTGTGATCTCTGTGAAACAAATAAATAAAATCTTAAAAAAAAAGAATCTTTGAAAATATTTTTCAAAATATGAAGCACTGATAGACTTCCACTCTGGTCTAGATGAAATAACTGGGACTGGATTTGCCCTAGCATCTGAAAATAACAACAACCCAAAAAAAAACAAAAACAAAAACAAAAAACTGATTTCAAAACCTTAAGCATTAAGGCAGAGTTTGCAGGGCCGGTGATGGAGTGGAAAGAGAACCACAGAGCACTCTGGAGATCCTGTAGAAGGGCTCCCTTAAAGCTTCTGCTCACTATCATCATGCCTGGGGAAACTACTCAAGGCCAGGAAAAGAACCACCAGTAAGGAGTACCTGAAATCACACACAGCCAGAGGGGAAAATCTCAGGGTTCTCAGAGCACTGGGTGGAGTACTCAAAAGGATTTTGCCATATTAGGGAAACAAAACTGGCCCTAAACCAAATGTAGCTCCGCCCCCATGAGCAAAATTTAAAACAAGACCTGAAAGGACCACAATGTCCAAGTTAACTTAACCAAATCCTAGAACAAAATTCAGGAATATTTACAAGAAAACAAAGACATCTGCTATCAGTACCCAAAAGGTAATATTCACAGTATCTAGTATCCAAAACATACGTAAGGTACGTAAAAAGGGGGGGGGGCAGTTATTAATCAACTGAAACTAACCCAAAAATGACATAAGAAGACAAAATGAGTAAACAAGAACATTAAAAGTATAATACCTGTATTTCATAGTCCAAGAAACTACAGGAAAGACTGAATGTTCAAGGAGAGCTATTAAAGATTTTTTTTCTTAAAAGACCCAACTCAAACTTCTAGAGCTCAAAACTATAATCTAATAAAAAAAATACATTACAAAGGATTAGCAACAGATTGGAAATTGCAGAAAAGATTGATGACTATGAAGACACAGTAATAATAGAGGGGAAAACATCAGCATTTACTGAGGTCTGGGACTTGAAGTACCTAAAATACTTAGATAAATCTGACCAACAATATGTAAGACCACACACTGAAATCTATTTAAAAAATTGATGAGTGAGGGACGCCTGGGTGGCTCAGTTGGTTAAGCGGCGGCCTTCGGCTCAGGTCATGATCCCAGCGTCCTGGGACAGAGTCCCACATCAGGCTCCTTGCTCGGCAGGGACCCTGCTTCTCCCTCTGCCTCTGCCTACCACTCTGTCTGCCTGTGCTCGCTCCTGCTCTCTCTCTGACAAATAAATAAATAAAATCTTTAAAAAAAAAATTGATGAGTGAAATTAAAGAATTAAATGAAAATATACACCTATTCAGGGATAAGAAGATTCAACAAGACTAAGATGTCAATTTTCCTATGTCACTTTGTACATTCAGTGCAATCCCAACCAAAATCCCAGAAGGTTTTACCGTACAAATTTACTACCTAACTCAAAAACTGATATGGGAAAAAAATAAAATGAAATAAAATTGATGCAGAAATGCAAAGGACCTAGAATACCCAAAAAACTTTTGTATTGTTTTAAGTAGCCTCCATGGAGCCCAATAAGGGGCCTGAACTCACAACCATGAGATCAAGACCTGAGCCAAAATTCAGAGTCAAGTACTCAACCAACTGAGTCACCCCAGCACCCCATCCAAAATAACTTTTAAAAAGTAGGGTACAGGGGCACCTGGGTGGCTCAGTGGGTTAAGCCTCTGCCTTTGACTCAGGTCATGATCTCAGGGTCCTGGGATCGAGCCCTGCATCAGGCTCTCTGCTCAGTGGGGAGCCTGCTTCCCCCTCTCTCTCTGCCTGCCTCTCCGCCTACTTGTGATCTCTGACAAGTAAATAAATAAGATCTTTAAAGAAAAAAAGTAGGGTGCAGGTGGAGAGCATACACTGTCCTCAAAACTTAAAAAAGATTTATCAAGACTGTGTGGTAATGTCATCAAGATAAACAGATGAGTGAAACAGACTAGAGAATCAAGAAATACACCCACATTAGTCAACTGATTTTTGACAGATATGCGAAAGAAATTCAGTGAAGCAAGCATAATCTGTTTAATGAATGGTGTTGGAACAATAGGATACTCTTGCACAAAAAAATAAACTGGAAAAAAGACAGGGATGCTGTAAGTGTTTGTCTCTATCTTGATGTGGGTAGTGGTTATACAGGTAAAAATTCATCAAGCCATATACTTAATATACATGCACTTGCCTATACGTATGTATACCTCAAAAAGGGAGACAAATAAGATCAGCATATAAGTTAGCATAGAGAGGGGCACCTGGCTGGCTCAGTCAATATAGCATACGACTCTTGATCTTGGGGTTGTGAGTTCAAGCCCCACATTGAGGGGTAGAGATTACTTAAAAATAAGTTTGCATATAGAGTAAGCTCCTATATTTATTTAAAAAATAATATTTTTTGTTTGAAATAAAAGAATTTCTATATCCACCCAATATTTTGTACACACTTATACACACCCCAGAGACACAGGAAAGTCTGGAATTAGGTTCAGCTAATATCAATGACAGTGACTGGAATAGTCACATCTTCCTGCATTTCCACTGTTTGAATATGTAATAATATATTGTTTTGAATTATAACATTGTTTGAATTATAACAATACAGTCAATTTTTTAAAACTGGAAGCAAAGATATTAATAGTGTTTAATTCTGGGTAAAGCGAATATAAGAGTTTATATTTTCTTCTCTGTAATTTTATATATTTTAATTCTTCCACTTAAAAAATATTTATATAACTCCAAACACTATATACAGCAACATGAAAAAATTTTGTTATGCTAAAAAAAGTTAAGTTTGTTTTAATTACAACTATTAAACTTCTCTAAGTACCTAGACAAGATCCACACAAAAACCTTAAAAAGGAAAATAGGTAATATTTAGGAAATGAGATTGTTGGACTTGTTTTTTTTTTTTTTTAATTTTATTTTTATTTATTTGACAGAGTTGACAATTGGCAGAGAGGCAGGCAGAGAGAGGAGGAAGCAGGCTCCCCACTGAGCAGAGAGCCCGGATGGACGGATGGACGTGGGGCTCTATCCCAGGACACTGGGATCATGATCCGAGCTGAAGGCAGAGGCTTTAACCCACTGAGCCACCCAGGCGCCCCGACTTTTTTTTAATAATTTTTTTTCTTTTACAAGTCCTTGTGACTCAAAAATGGGGACGTGGCAATGACAAGTATGCACAGGAAGGGAACAAAACGCGTGGAATGTTGTTGAAGATCCCACATATCTCCAACAATGGAATACAGAAATCACCTTTTCCATAAATAGTGCTCAAACAAATGTACATCCACCTGCAAAAAAGTGAATCTAGACACAGATCTTACAGCCTTCACAAAAGTTAACTTGAACTGGGTAACCTGAACCTGACAGCCAAGTACAAGACATAATATGAAACTCCCAGAAGTGGACAATGGAGAATATTTACATGATTGTGGGTATGGCACAGACTATTTAGGTTACAATGCCAAAGACATGACCCGTGACAGAAATCACTGATGATTCATTAAAAGTACAAACTTCTGCTCTGGGAAAGACTCTGTCAAGAAAAGAAGACAAGCCACAGACTGGGAGAAAAATATTTGCAACACGCATATATCCACATATATCCAGCTCTAACACACAACTAAATGACAGGGATTCAATTACTCCCCTCTTACTCACAACTGACTTAATAAAGACAATCATCAGAAACATACAGTTTCTGGCCAGGGCTTGGGAAAACAGGTGAGCGGATACACCACTCATGGGAGTGAAAATGACCATATTTCTGGAGGACATTTTGACTCTCTCAAAATACAAAATGTGAAGATAGTCAGGTGTGGCTATTCCCCTGCCATGATTTTACACCATGGGTCTACTCCCTGATGTACATGAATGATCACTGTGTTAACAGAAGATTAAAAAGAAAGAAAGAAAAAGAAACAACTTAAGTGTTTGTTATAAAAAAGGGATGGGAGAGGGACCACTAATCAAACAGATTATGGTGTATCTATACAACAGAATGCTACATAGCCACTAAAAAGATTTAGATCAGTATGTGTTACTAGAGAAGATCTCCAAAATAAAGAAAAACAAGCAAATGAATGAAGGGTCTAAAATATACAAAGTATTGGGACGCCTGGGTGGCTCAGTTGGTTAAGCGGCTGCCTTCAGCTCAGGTCATGATCCCAGCGTCCTGGGATCAAGTCCCACATCAGGCTCCTTGCTTGGCAGGGAGCCTGCTTCTCCCTCTGCCTCTGCCTGCCACTCTGTCTGCCTGTGCTCGCTCTCTCTCTCTAACAAAAAAAAATATATATATACATAGTATGATCCCATTTGTTTAAATAAAATATAATTTTAATGAATATTCCTTAAGTGTATATAAATTCATAAGTATTATATATTAATACATTAAATATTAAAGAAAGTATATTTTGGTTTAAAGATTATATATTCATGCATACTTAAATACAATTTTCTATTCCTCTCAAGGAACCAAAGGTACATCAGGAAGGAGATGAACAGGGTGGAAAGTCTTCATTTTTTATTTTATTTTACTCCTCTTGAAATATTTGAATTTTCTTATATAACTAAATTTTAAAAATTATATATTTTAATGGCAAAAGGGTTATGTAGGCAAAAGAGATCATAGGCCTTTCAATTCACTGGTTTATAAACTTTCTGTCTTTAATCTAATAAATGTTTTATACCTTATGTCTGTTTATATTTTATGTTTTACATGCCCACATAAGCATATATATATTTAAATCTGGCTTCTGTGGCTGACTCTCAAATTATCAATAATTACCATCTTAATTCAGCTACACAAGGTTTCTTGGTTACAAAGTGAACATTCTGACAAATGGAATCAGACATTCAAGCCAAAATGGAAAGGATATTTCTGACAGAAAATTATATCCTATATAATTATTATAATATATTATATATATTATACAGTATATATATATATCCTATATAATATATATAAATCATATCCTGGGGGCTCTCTGGTGGACATTACAATCAAGTTTCTAACCAGAGAAGCAGCAGATCCTGAAAAGGAAGAAATGAACACCTGCAAGCGTTCTCTGCCAAACTGTGTTAGCCCCTCCTGTATCCTCTTTAATTTCCCCCAAAACCAAAGATCATATTATTATCCCATTTTACAAATGTACTAGACACAGTGGTCTAAAGTAACTGGTCCAAGGTAATTTGTACATACATAACACAATCCGATAAGTTTCTACTAATTATACCTCAACGTCCACCGAACACCATGACCATATCTATCCACTTAAGTAGTGGCTTAAAAAAAAACTGACCTATCACCCAACATTACACCTCTCTGCCTCAAAGCCTTCAGGAAATCCCAATGTTAAGAATTACATGTGGGGTTAGAAACTAAGACATGGATTCCCAAGATACTAATTCTTCATGTTTAGCAGGAAAAGCGGGGGGGGGGGGTATTTTGCCCCTTCTATCCACATATGCTGTCACATGTCCGAGGCCTTCGAGGAGAAAAAGTGTTTAGTCTCCAGACAGCCTAGCAGTAATTTTCAAACAGTCCTGCATCCCCGGTGCCAAGATGTCCCAGGGTGCAAAGGGAGCAGAAACCCAAAAAACCATGAGACAGGCTCAGATGAAGAGAAGAGGTGTTACTGGAAACACTAACCAGCTAACACAACTTCGGGGACTTTGCTCCAAAATGACCACGTTCCTTTCTGCCACAAACTGTGTCATGGACCTCAAAGATATTTGTTCAAAGCCGTGATCAAAGCCTGGACCCCTTCAACAAAGCTTGCTTTGAATTAAAAGTGGGGCTGACCAAAACACTCTCGGAGGAAGAAGGGAATTTAACAGGTGTCTACAATAAAGGATTTTCTAAGTTTTTGAAATTCCAAAATTTCCAGTCTTCTGTGAAGACATGAAAGTTGATGAAAACGTGAGCCCTCGACTGCCTTCAAACCTCCTTGACATCTGTAACCAGAGTCTGTCCACAAAAGCTGTGCTCTGAGGTTTCCGTAAGGTCGCCTAAAGTCGCAGCCAAAGTTTGTCTTCCCAATTAAATGGTCTATTAAAGGCCAACTTATAAAGAGAAGAGAGTCAACATTCAATTGGAAAGCAAATCACCTAACAGTAAGTGGTAGACACATTTCCCAATTAAAAATCTGACAAGAACTCACAAAAATAAAACAGCATCTCCAAAATGCCATCTTGCCTATTCCCCATTTAGAAAGGCTGCCTGCTCCAATTTCACACCAAAGAAAAGGTTAGGGGGAAAAAATCAATAGAAAAGTAGGAAAACGCTGTGTGCGCGTGCATACGTGTAAAACTGTCCAAATTTACATCAGCAGGTGATTGCAACTCTGTCCACCCAATTAGTTCCATTTTAAAGGGCCAGTGGCAAGACTTCAAACCAAAAGCTGCAGTCAGCAGTGGCCTCCGACAGACTCGGTCCCAAGCACCATCCATCTCTTCATCAAAGCCTCCCTTCCCAGCCTAAGGACCTCTTCTGCAATACCCCGGGAGTCTACCCTTTGAAACATCTGACTGTCCAGAAATATTTTTATTCAACACTTTTTCAATGGTTAAGAATTTCATTTATGAGTCTCGAGGTACTTAAATACCCATCGACCAAAATGTAACATTTTCACTACTCTAGACTTTTTTTTTTTTTTAGATTTTATTTATTTATTAGTTAGAGAGAGAGAGGGAGCGTGAGCACAGGCAGACAGAGTGATAGGCAGAGGCAGAGGGAGAAGCAGGCTCCCTGCCGAGCAAGGAACCCGATGTGGGACTCGATCCCAGGACGCTGGGATCATGACCTGAGCCGAAGGCAGCCGCTTAACCAACTGAGCCACCCAGGCATCCCACTGCTCTAGACTTCTTGAAAATGTTTTGACTTTTAAATGCTTGAAAATCATGATCATACTAGCAAAATAGTTATTATTTAACTACTTGGTACCACAGATAGAAAGAGTGACGAGATTTGGCTGGTTCCCATGTCTATACTTAATGTGTCCTTAGGCTGAACCCTTATCCACCTGTTGTTTTCTTATCCAGTGTTAAAAGATGACTAGCAATAAATGCTGTTTCGGGGCACCTGAGTGGCTCAGTGGGTTAGGCCTCTGCCTTTGGCTCGGGTCATGATCTCAGGATCCTGGGATGGAGCCCTGCATTAGGCTCTCTGCTCAGCCGGGAGCCTGCTCCCCATCACCCCCACCCCGCCTGCCTCTCTGCCTGCTTGTGATCTCTCTCTGTCAAATAAATTTTAAAAATCTTTTTAAAAATGCTATTTCAAGTCCTAGAAATAGCTTTAAATATATATGATTATATATATTATTATATATAACAATATTATATATAACTATTATTAGACTAGTACATAATAAGGTATAAGAATGACTTTTTTAGAAAGATTTTTTGAGAGAAAGCACGCACAAGGCCGGGGGGGGCGGGGCAGGGGAGTGCTGCAGGGAGAGAATCTCAAGATTCCCCTGTGAGCACAGACTCGCCCTGAGGTCACAACCTGAGCCAAAACTAAGAGTGGGACACTTAACTGACTGAGCCATCCAGGTGCCCCTAGAAATGATTTTTTTAACATATCTGAACAAAGGAACCAAAGAAGAAGTTTTAATATTCACTATTAAAAAAAAACAAACCTCAGTGATATAAAAAGATAAATAAAACTAAACTAATCAAACTTTTCAAAGGATTATCACTGACTCACTTATCTGGTGACAAAATGACAGGTTCAAGGAAACATAAAAGAGAACTGGCATGTATCAATATATCTTCAAGAAGGCTCAGATTTGGGGCACCTGTGTGGCTCAGTGGGTTAAAGCCTCTGCCTTCAGATCAGGTCATCATCTCAGGGTCCTGGGATAGGCCCCGAGTTGGGCTCTCTGCTCCACAGGGAGCCTGCTTCCTCCTCCTTCAGGCCTCTCTGCCTACTTGTGATCTCTGTCTGTCAAATAAATAAAATCTTACTAAAAAAAAAAAAAGAAGAAGAAGAAGAAGGCTCAGATTTTATAAACATGAGCCTAAAATGGGTTCAGGAAAGCTTTGGTCTTTGAGAGAGAATCTGAAAAGAAGTTAAGGAGGAGAGGAAGTAGTCCAAGTTTTACATGAGGAATTAAGAATCATGAATACAATGTTGCAAGAAGGGGTAACACAAAGAATACAAACTGAACAGAGAGACAAAGCAACTTTAGAGTAACAGAACAATTTACTAACAAGAAATACATATTCCAGGTTCTTTTTTCCCCTCAATTTTGTAATGTAATTGACATATAACACCACAGTCGTTTAAGGTGTACAACATGATTTAATACATTGTGCATATTACAAAATGATTACAATAATAAGGTTAGTTAACATGCACCCATCTCACATAGTTACAATTTCTTTTTCTTGTAATAGAACCTTTAAGATCTACTCTCTTAGCAACTCCATTCCCCACTTTATTCTCCTCTGAAATACTCTCCCCTGCTTTTCCCCACCCAAACACCAAAGTAACACTATCATCCTACTCTCATTAACCGCACTGCTCATGAAATTTAAACCATTGCATATGTTCAAAAGCACATCAGGGAGGAAAAAAGGAGAGAGAGCTGGCAACACTTTCAGGCCAAACCCACAATTTTCCTGGGACTCAAAGAAATATTGAAATATAAACATTAACACTCGAGAAGCAACAACATCTATTCTTAAATAAGGTCATATGTAACCATGAACTCTAATCCTTACTAAACTTGCCCAGGATGCTACAGCTGGACCCTCTGTTATACTATGCTAGTTAACAGTAATGAAAGTATTATACAAGTGGTCTGAGATGGTCAAGGATAAGGAAGAAAAATGAAAAACATTGATACACAACAGAATTCAGCACAAAAATTGTGTAGGCCTAAATCATGATGCTATGTGAAGGTAATATAGATGGGTGTAAGAGGTGAGTGAATAACTACAAAATCATATGCCACACCATCCAGAAGGAGAGTCCCCCTGAAGAACAAAGGAACAGACAACCAAAGGCAATGTGTTTCTGAATCAGCATCAGTTAAAAAAACAAAAACACAACTTTAGTTTGGTTTTTATGCTTTTTTCAAATGTAGGATGTAGGGCATTTAGAATGAATGTAACTGGCATTTAAGAAAACTGATACACGGCAGAGAAGAAATGGGTGAAGCCTACAGAATCAGAAATGCACAGATGAAATGGTACGTTTATATACAGCTGTTACCTTCCCTAGCCCCCACTACACTTGACCACTCCTACTTCTGGATTCCCATATTTCACTCCTGTTTCCAGTCTTCTGTCATAGTTTTTACTTCCATATTTTATCCCTCAAGTGAACTATACTCTGAAGGGTAACATCATGTCTGATTCGTCTCTGCTAAATTCAGGGAATTCACTCAATTGCTCAACAAATATTTATTAGGTATGTATTAACTCCCAGGCACCATAGTACAAACTGGCACTAAATACATCGTTTAAGTGAATGTTGACTGTAAGGCAGAAAAAATAAACAAGTTCAAAAGAGAATCCAAATAAATTCATATATTAGAACTCCACAAAGGATTAAGATGGTATGCTACCAATATTCTAGTTGGAGTTTTACTATCACGAAACAAACATCTACACTATCTGTACTGTCACAAGAATGCGGGTCCACACTAGACCAGGGTTCCCTTTGCAAGGCCCACCAAGTTTAAGAAACATTTCCACACAGAGAACAATTCTTATCGAAAAAAAAAAAAACAGTAATAATTTCATAATCTTAAACTAGAAGCCCCTAAATAACACCCATGAGATGGGTCTTTATCAGTCCAAGGAATGTTAGACTATTTTAAAATTAAATCTATTCTTACCTTCAAACCGTTACTAACTACCAGGTACTGTTGAGGCTGGATTTTTTTTTTTTTTTTTTTTAATCATCAGGACATTGCAGGGGCCCTCCTAGAACTCAACCACAAGTTTAGCATGGGGCGGGGGTTTACTTTGTGAAAAATTCCCGAGTTGACATTCAAATGTCAACAACGTAAAAACGTGTTATAATACATTTTATTCTGGTTGTTGTAATCCTTCCTGTATCATCCTTAATGAAGTCCGAAAGGATTCCCCACCCTTACTTTATTTCACATTCTTTAAAACGGAGCCCCTAAAAGGCCCACCAGTCCCACCATGCATATTCTGGGAAAATAACGTGCAGAGGATAACCCGAAATTTGTTTTGTTTTGAAAGAACAGACCGGGACAGGAAGGCAGAATAAAAATCAAAAACGACTGTACGCTTTCCAACCCACAGCCCTTCTACAAGCTCACTACAGGCTCTTGTATTGGAGGCTGTGGCCATTCACAGGTGGTTGGAGGTGTCCGAAGTGTGAGAGCACAATCTGCAACTCGTGACAGTAGCCCCCGGACTGCAGGGCCTTACACCCAGAAATCCAGGCAACAAGGCGCCTTCCCCAAGTGAGCGCTGCTGAAGGCAATCCATAAATAAACGCTGTGTGGATAAATGAACACACCTGGCTTTCTCTACCAAGCCCCAAACAGCGTGCTTCTAGGGCCCAGGAACCCTAATGGAAAGCTCAGGTCCTAAAGAAAAGAGAGCGAGGCGGGGCTCCTCCCTTTAGCCCAACCCCAGAGAAAATGGGGGAACTGCGGGGGCCCTTGGGAGGGGCTGGGGGGAGGCAAGGAGGAAGGGGGAGGGGTCGGCAGGGTGGAACCCAGCTAACCCTTCTCCCTTCCAAAGCGGAGGTCGAGCCGCTGCCCGCTGCCCCCTGTCCCCTGACCCTGCCTCCCTCACCTGATCACAGAGATGAGCAGCCCCGAGGGGTCTTTGCTTTTGCTGACTGTGCTTCTGTATTTCCCACCAGCCGCTTCTGCCGCCATCTTGGTACCGGGCGGAGGTGGGGGGGGGAACCGGTGGGTAAGAAGGGACCAAGCGAACGTAAACTCTGTAATTGACCTCGCTGGGGAGTAACCAATGGAAGAAGAGAAGTTCGGAGACTCGAAACTGGACAGTCCAATCGCTGAACTAAGGAGGTGGGACTAAGGAAGCAAGTTTCACGGTCTCGCGCACGCTCTAAGCACTCTGGGAATTGTAGTTTCTTTCCGTGGTTCCTGAGAGCGCAGGAAAACTAAACCAGTGGCAAGTTGGTGGAATCTCCTAATGACTGATTTGTATTTATTCTGATCTGGTCTGGGTTTTGTTTTGTTTTGTTTTCCAGTTTCCTTTTTTTTTTTTTTAGAATTTTATCATGTTTTTAATCAAATTTATCTTACAATACCACACAGTGTATATAGGGGCGTGTTTTTACATGGCGGGGGTGTCCATGAGCAAAATTTGACTTTAAACCCAAATTGTTTAAAAAATAATTTAATACTTAGTCGGAGCTTCATAGGTAGCAAAACAGCTCCCTCGCTGTGATCTCTTGAAAGTTAACCCTCGACACACAGAAAAACGAAAAATTTAAATTAAATAAATAAAAACAATTCAATAAAATGCGAAAATAAGACATGGAAATGGTTTTGTTTTAGATAATAAATGCTTATTCTCTAAAACGAAATGTTTCCACATTCGTTTTATGTGTGAGTTCAGCTATCTTCCAGTGTGCCTGTATTTCCAGATAATCCTAAAAAATACCTGCAAAAACACGCAAATTAGATATTGACCAAAAGACCAAAAAGCAAAACTGACCAATTTGCAGATTTTTTTCATTCCAAGCTAAATAAAATATACATGGTAATAACGTACTTGTGTTTTCTTAATATTTTTTTCCTGGTAGGTTTTTATATTTCTTGCATTTGACTCTACTGGCTTGGTCATTAATTCAGAACATGAAATAAATAAGAAACAAAGATTAGTGCATAAATCAAGGAACAAGAAGAAAAATAAATATGAAACAGGAGTGAAGGATGATGCTTAGTAGCAGGAAAGACTTAAAGAACTTCAAAGATGAAGAGAATGCAAATTCAGATTTTCTGGAGTTGTAGAGTAGCAAACACAGAACACACCAACTAACTTTATTGAAAAACATAGAAGTATTAAATAAATTGTAGAGGGTGGCTCTACACCCTGGGTGTCTACCTGGGTGGCTCAGTGGGCTAAAGCCTCTGCCTTCAGCTCAGGTCATGATCTCAGGGTCCTGGGATCGGGTCCCACATTGGGCTCTCTGCTCAGCAGGGAGTCTGCTTCCCCCTTTCTCTCTGCCTACTTGTAGTCTCTGTCTGTCAAATAAGTAAATGAAATCTTTAAAAATAAATAAATAGATAAATAAATTGTAGAACATCCATGTATGAGTCTATAACATATAGCCACTGGAAATCATAATTTTAATGGCTTTTAATGAAAGTGAGGTTTTCATGGTTTAAGTACAAAAAGCAAGCTAGAAAGTTAAATAACTTATATACAAAGAGAAAAGTAATTGGCCCTAGTGGCTAAGAATGCAAACACTAGGAAAAAACCATGAGCATTGCAGTTGATGCAGAAAAAATCTTTTGACAAAATCCAATACCCTTTTTACAATAAAATACTCAGAAAACCAGAAATGGAAGGGAACTTCTTCAACATGATAAAGAATATTTATTAAAAACACACAGCTAACATCATACTCAATGGTGAAAAACTGAAAGCCTTCCAGCTATGATCAGGCACAGGACAAGGACACCCACTTTTGCCACTTCTATTCAACATAGTACTAGAAATCCTAGCCAGAGCAATTAGGCAAGGAAAAGGATAAAAAGCATCTAATTTGGAAAGGAAGATGTGAAACTGTTTGTAGACAATATGATTTTACATATGGAAATCCTAAAGACTTTTAAAAAAATGATTAGAGCCAATAAATTAACTCAGCAGGAGTGCAGGATACAATGTCACGAAAAATCAGTAGTCTTTTTATGCACTAACAATGAACAATCCAAAAGAAACTTAACAAAGCAATTCCATTTACAATCACAATAAAATACTTAGGAATAAATTTAGCCAAGAAGATGAAAGACTTCTACACTGAAAGCTACAAAACATTGGTGAAATAAATTGAAGAACTAAATAAATGGGAAGACATCCTGTGTCCATGAATTGGAAGACAATATAGTTAAGATATCAATGTCCCTAAAGCTATGTATAAACTCAATGCAATTCCCATGAAAATTCCGATGGCTATTTTTGCCAAATTGAGAAAACTGGTCTTAAAATTCATATAGAATTGCAAGGAGCCCCACAGTCAAAGCAATCTGTAAAAAGGACAAATTTGGAGAACTGAGTCTTCTTGATTTCAAATTTACCAAAAAGCTATAGTAATCAAAAGTGTGGCACTTACATAAACACATAGATAAACAGAATAGTATGCAGAGTCCTGAAATGAACCCAAATATCTAAGATCAATTGATTTCCTACAAGGGTGCCAATATCATTCAATGGAAAAAGAAAAGTCTCTTCAACAATGATTCAGGGAAAACTGTATATACATGCGCAAACGAATGAAGTTGGATCCTGTCTTAGTCCACTCAAGCTACTATAACATACCACAGACTGGGTAGCTTATAAACAACAGAAATCTATTTCTTCCATTTCTGGATACTTGGAGTCCAAGACAAAGGTGCCAGCATAGTCATGTTCCAGTGAAGATCCTCCTCTTGGTTCATGGTCAGCACCTTCATCCTGTGCCCTCAGTGGTGGAATGGATGAGGGACTTCTGTGAAGTCTCTTTTATAAGAACACTAATCCCTAATCACCTCTTATCTCCTAATACTATTGCCTTTGGGGGTTAGGATTCAACACATGAATTTGCAGGTCAGGGAGAATACAGTCAGACCTCACAGCATATTACAAAATTTAACCCAAAATGGGTCAAAGACCTAGACATAAGAAATAAAATTCTGAAAAGAAAAAATGGGGTAAATCCTTATGACCTTAGATTTGGCAATGGATTTTTATATATCACAACAAGATTATGAACAACAAAGGGAAAAATAGATGACTTGGATTTCACCAAAATTAGAAACTTTTGTGTACCAAAGGACACAATCAAGAAAGTAAAAAAGACACCCCACAGGGTGTGAGAAAATATATGCAAATCATATCTCTGATTTGAGTCTTGTATCCAGCATATGGAAAAAATTCTTAGAACTCAACCACAAAAGACAGAAACTCCAATTAAAAAACTGGGCAATGGACTAGAGTAGACATTTCTCCAAGGGAAATATACAAATGGCCAACAAACACATGAAAAGATGCTCAACAACATTAGTCACCAGGGAAGTGTAAATCAAAACCACAGTGAGATACCACTTCACACCCACTAGTATGGCTATAATTTTAAATACCAGAAAATAAATGTTGGCAAGAATGTGGAGAAACTGGAATCCTTGTACATTGTTGGTGGGAATGTAAAAGGGTACAGACAATGTGGAAACAGTTTGGTGGTTCCTCAAAAAATTAAAATTACCACATGACCCAGAAATTTGACCCATAGGTATATATCCAAGAGAACTAAAAACAAGTGCTCAAAAAAACTTGTACACGAACATCCATAGCAGCACTGTTCACAATGGCCAAAAGGTGGAAACAACCCAGTGTCTATCATTGGATGAATGTGTTATAATATGTGGTACATGACTGAGGTATAAACAAAATTTGACATATCCATACAATGGAATATTCTTCAGCCAAAAAGACAGAATAGAAGACTGATACATGCTACACATTGATGAAAGTTGAAAACATTTTATTAAGTGAAAGAAGCTAGATACGAAAGACTACACAATGTATGAAAATGCCCAAAAATGGGCAAATTTGCACAGATAGAAAGTAGATGTCAGGGTCAAGGACAGGACACCCCAAGTGGGCCACTTTAGCATAATGATTATTTTGAGTTAAAAGGCAAACAAAACCCTGCAGAGTCAGGAAAATCTTGTTACCTCCCCCTCAACGGCTTTAAACGAATATAGATAGAAGACCTGCTCCAGGTTCACCAGTAACTAACTACGCTGCAATATGAACACGGTGTGGTCGACAGGGAGGGACCTAGCAAGTCCTGTTTGATCAAAGTCTTCTATGTCCCATTGTTTCGGCATGCCCGAGAAAACATTTGTTTATCAAACATACACTCTTGTTTATCTTCCTATAAACTTCATTCCTTCCCTTTGAAGTCCCGGACCCCGATCCCCTTCTCCTTAGTTCAGGGCTACAGAAATACCTCATTCTGCCAGACTGCCTTTAAAATCTCATGTCTCTGTGCATTCCCTGTGCATATGAAACTAAATTTTTATTTTCTCCTGTTAATCTGTGTCATGTCAATTTGATTCTTAGTCCAGCTGGAAGGACTTTGAAGGGCAGAGGAAATTCTTCTTCCCCAACACAGATGAATGATTCCCTGGGGTTGGGGAGAGATAGGAATGGAGAATGACTGCTGTATAGACATAGGAGTTCCTTTTGGGAAGATGGAAATGTTCTGGAACTTGATCGTGATGGATGCACAATTTTATGAATGAATTAAAACCCACTGAATGATACACTTTAAAGTGGTTAAAACAGTAATATTATGTGTATTTGATGGCAATAAAAAATTTTTAAATGAGGGTTGTGCGGTAGGACCACCTAGATTCAATACTAGCTCTTCACTTACTGGCTAGGTTACCTCAGGCAAGTCACTTAACCTTTCTGTGCCTCCCTTTCCTTACCTGTAAAGCAGGTGATAATAAAGAACTCCCTTAGAAAAAGTAATCTGGGGACGCCTGGGTGGCTCAGTTGGTTAAGCAGCTGCCTTCGGCTCAGGTCATGATCCCAGCATCCTGGGAACGAGTCCCACATGGGGCTCCTTGCTTGGCAGGGAGCCTGCTTCTCCCTCTGCCTCTGCCTGCCACTCTGTCTGCCTGTGCTCGCTCTCTCTCCCTCTCTCTCACAAATAAATAAATAAATAAAATCTTAAAAAAAAAAAGTAATCTGGACACTGTGTGAGATAAGTGTGATCTGCACTAGGCAAACATCAGCTATTATCGCTAAAAGTAAGATACTAGTTTTGTTTAAAATACACTTCTGTGGGTATTATGAAGTTGTTTTGAGGAGCAAGAACACAGATATTTTTTTTTCCATTTTTTAACACCTTTCTGCATCTTCCAAGTTTTCTATGTATAGGTTGCCTTTGTAAACGGACATAAACAAAAGAGCTTTTTTAAAAAGCAAGACTTGGATAAACACCAAAATGGTGGCTACTTTTATCATAAACTGGAAAAGTAATTATGTGATAATTAAATCAGCACACCCCAATTAAACCTTAATTCAATGAATTGCTTTTGCTTCTCTATTCTACTTCCTTTATATCCCACTTCCAGAAACCTTACCCATTGCACCTTTCATCTTCAGGTCACAGACATACCCTTTCACACTGCCTCTATTCTAGGTGAACTTCTAAACTAACCCCAAACTTGCACTAAACTGTGAACAATGAGCGAGAAAAAAAAAATCAGGGCAGGGCTTAGTGGGTCTGCCCATTTGTAACCACAGACTCGTAAACTCACCAGGCTACTTGGAACCAGATAAAAGGTATGAAGATCTAAGGCACTGATTATAGACTTTGCTGTGTGGAGGGCTAACCTGCTACATGGGGGAGTAAAAGAAAAGGAAATGATTATAAATCACAGCACCTTCTCAATGCACAAAGAATAAAAGCATAAAGGCTGCAGATGTTTCAGTGGGAAATAAGCAAGGAAGGAAGAAATAAGCAAGGATGGCTATAGCAGTCCTTGCGGAATAGGTGGGTTATACTTGAGCTGGACCAAAAAAAAAAAAAAAAAATAGAGACTTAAACACCAGAACAGGAAGAAAAGGGCCTTCTAGACAAATGGAGGTGCAAAGTGCCAACATGTATTCTATGTTAAAAGAATAATTTGGGGGTGCCTGGGTGGCTCAGTGGTTAAAGCCTCTGCCTTCAGCTCAGGTCCTGATCTCAGGGTCCTGGGATCAAGCCCCGCATCAGGCTGTCTGCTCAGCAGGGAGCCTGCTCCCCTCTCTCTCTGCCTGCCTCTCTGCCTACTTGTGATCTCTGTCTGTCAAATAAATAAATACAATCTTTAAAAAAAAAAAAGAATAATTTGAATAGAATAAAGGATTCATGGAGAAGAAACCGTGTCATAGGGGAAGAGATCCATGCAGATCTGTTCAGAAAGGACCTTAAACCCCATGGCCAAGCATTGGCTATGTTTTTGCAGTGACAGTGAGAAGTAGTGTATGCTCAGGTCTTGTTTTATATTGTCTATTATATTGTAAACCAGGGCAGACTGTTTCTTATTATTACATTTGTAAATATACCCAGAGGCTCTTAAAGCCACGGGAACATCCAATTAAATTAAAACGCTTTGACCTCTTTGGATGAGAGGCTCTATATAAATCCAAGGTATTGATATTCTTATTATTGCGGATAAATGAAATGTGTGAATAAGGCTACCTCAGCAGCAGATTCATAAAAAAACGCCGGGCCTGGGTGTCTGCAGGATGCCTTGCACAGACCCAGCAGATTTGAAAAAGAGCATTTCATAACGTCAGCCATGTGGGCAGATCTCTGGAAAGAGAGATATGTCATGTCCTCTTCGATGTCTCCTGCTTATAAGAATCAGCTCATCTAAGATACAAGAAATGTGCTCTAGGCATGGCTGAGGAAATCAAGGCACAGCCCATAAGTTAAAACTAGAGGAAAAGGGGCGCCTGGGTGGCTCAGGGAGTTAAGCCTCTGCCTTCGGCTCAGGTCATGATCCCAGGACCCTGGGATCGAGCCCCACATGGGGCTCTCTGCTCAGCGGGGAGCCTGCTTCCCCTTCTCTCTCTGCCTGCCTCTCTGCCTACTTGCCTATCTCTCTCTGTCAAAAAAATAAATAAAATCTTAAAAAAAAAAACTAGAGGAAAAAAGCGAACGATGCTTTCATCATGGAAAAAACAATGATTTTATTCAGGATTTCAACTTAGCAGCTTTTTCAACTACCCCAGTTTACACAAATCTTACCAAAAAAAGCTTAATTTGAGATATACACACACTGTATTCTATTTGGAGGGAAGTGTTATAAGTAGATTGCAAGAAGCTATACAAGGTCTCACCTATTATTGTGTTTGCCACATTCTTGGTATGTGGAGCAGCCTATGTTGTCTATGGAGAAGTGGGGCTTAATCTTCATGTTGCATTTGAGTTGCATTTGAGTTTAATCTTCATGTTGCATTTGAGGTTGGCCAAGAATAGTCTTTTCAATAGTAAAGAGCAATGTTCTAGAAAGGAGAGTGTTCTTTGTTTCTGTGGGACACCAGCCTGACTGCTGGTAGCAAACGCAGCAACTGTCTCCCAGGTTCCTCCCAGATTCCAACATCCAACAAACGCCAAGTGCATAAAATGTCCCAGCGACCATGCACAGGCAAATACCTTCTGGGACTCTCCACCCAGATTTTCAACCAGGCCTCAAACAGAACCCACTTTTCCTACCCCCTTCTATTCCCTACTGCCTGCTTCCCATGTGTTTCCCACTTCAATAAAAGGCTCAAAAATCTGTTGAGTGAAAAATCATCCTATGCAATGGGACCCAATATTTGCAAATCATATATCTGATAGGAGTCTAGTATCCAGAAAATAAAGAACTCTTATAGTTCAGCACAAAAAGACAAATAATTCAATTTTTTAAATGAGCAAAGGTTCTAAATAGACATTTCTCCAAAGGAGATATACAGATGGCCAATAAGCACATGAAAAGATGCTAAACATCATTGGCCTTTAAGGAAATGCAAACCCAAACCACAATGAGATACTACTTCACACCCACTAGAATGGCTATAATTTTTGAAAAGGAAAATAA
>ML093496.1:3773-57911 GCA_003697995.1 Taxidea taxus jeffersonii | reverse complement strand
AAGGAATGAAGTATTGATCAATTCTAAAACATGGATATATCTCAAAAACATTCCACTAAGTAAAAGAAGCCAGACACGAAAGGTCCCATATTGTGTGATTCCTTTTCTATGAAATATCCAGAAAAGATAAATCCACAGGTAGAGAAAGTAGATTAGTGGTTGTCAGATGAACATAGAGAGTGACTGCTTTATGGGCACAAGGTTGCCTTTGGAGGTGATGGAAGTGTTCTGGACCTGGATAGTGTTGCATACCATTGTAAATACAGTAAATGTCACTGAATTATACACTATTACATATACATAGTAGCTATCTATATGTACATTACATACACTATAATATATAAATATAAATTTATAACATATTTTATGGTTTTATAATAATATAAAGTTATAATACATACATATAATGAAAGGGAGAAAAAGAAAGAGAGAGACCAAGCAAGTTCTATCAATTTGACCTGCACGATGCTTCTTAATTCCATCCCCTTCTTGACATTCCCTTCCCCTTGATTTAATCAGGTCTTTATCATCTCTCCTCTAAAACTCTCATCAGCTTCCTACATGGGACTCCTTTCTCTTGTATCACCCTTGTTCTGATCTACCCACCACACTAGTCGAAATCCGCCAGTTCAAATGTGTTGCATGGGGGGACGCCTGGGTGGCTCAGTTGGTTAAGCGGCTGCCTTCGGCTCAGGTCCTGATCCCGGTGTCCTGGGATTGAGTCCCACATCGGGCTCCTTGCTCAGCAGGGAGCCTGCTTCTCACTCTGCCTCTGCCTGCCTCTCTGTCTGCCTGTGCTCGCTCTCTCTCTCTAACAAATAAATAAATAAAATCTTTAAAAAATATATTTAAAAAAAAATGTGTTGCATGGGGTGTCTGTGGCCTTTGCTGACTTGAAGCTGTTCTGTGAGGCTTGCTCATCAACTGATGGTTTAGCGGGCCAACTGTGCAGCACCTCATGCGTTCCAGACGTTAGAAGTTTTCCTTATGCATCTAATCTACAACTGAATGAGTGGAAAGTAAGACTTTATGTACTTTTTATGTACTGTAATATTTCTTTTTTTTAAGATGTTATTTATTTATTTATTTGATTTATTTATTTTATTTTAAGATTCAATTTATTTGAAGATTTATTGATTTACTTATTTTATTTATATTTATTTATTTGACAGAGATCACAAGTAGGCAGAGAGGCAGAGAGACAGGTGCGGGGGTGGGGAGAAGGAGGCTCCCCGCTGAGCAGAGAGCCCGATGCAGGGCTGGATCCCAGGACCCTGAGATCATGACCTGAGCCGAAGGCAGAGGCTTTAACCCACTGAGCCACCCAGGCGCCCCAATGTACTGTAATATGTCCTTATATGAATCTCTCCTATACCCCACCCTCAATACGAGGAATCTGACTCTTTAGTCCTGCTTAGGAACATGGAAGGACTCTCATTGCCCATAGCCTTATTTTTCAAACTGTTTACTAAAGAAGCAGCTCCAAATGATCTTCCCAGCTTCTTTATTGATTACTCCCCATCATAGTTCACTCTCTAGCCATGTTCCAAACACACCAAGTATTCTTAGATTTTTCCCTTGTTCTACATGCTTTTGCTCAGCCTACAATGTTGCTGAGTCCCAGATCCCACATCTTAACTATGGGCTTAAAACGTGGCTACCTACCTTCAGGCTTGTTAAGAAGCTCAGAGATAAAGATATGTATGTAGGACACTCGATATATGGTTATTTTTTAAGAGAGAATGTCTTTCCATTTACCTGGTTAAAGTTCTTCTTGCCCTTTAAGGCCAAAGGTCAGTAGTTCACCTAAACACTCACACTACACACGCACACACAACTCCCTTTATCTCCATTAACAACATTTACAGCAAGATGATATGGTTGTCAGAGGGGCTGTGTCGGTTTCCCTCAGGCTTGTTCATTTGTAAACTTGAGTGCAAATACACTGAAAATGAATGGTATAATGGAATGAATACAATGAAATGAATACAATTCACTTTCATACCCTCAGCACCTTCCACGGACCAGGGTCTCAGTATTTGTTGAATTGAAACATCCTCTATACTCCTTCAATATATAGTGGGCTAAGACCAAATCTTCCAAAATTCCTTGAAGGGAAATTAACCAGAGCGCCTGGTAAACATCACCATAGTCATCAAACTAGTAAGTGATTTAAATACAGTAATTTCTTCAGCAACTTAAAATAGACTTTACCATTTTAGTTGAATTAATTCAAACTTAAGTTGTCTTTTGGGAACCATAACAGAAATAGAAATAATTTTTGATAGATTTATAGATTATGACCTCATTTTACTATATAAAATCATGAGGGGGGCGCCTGGGTGGCTCAGTGGGTTAAAGCCTCTGCCTTCGGCTAAGGTCATGATCTCAGGTCCTGGGATCGAGCCCCACATCGGGCTCTCTGCTCGCAGGGAGTCTGCTTCCTCCTCTCTCTGCCTGCCTCTCTGCCTACTTGTGATCTCTGTCTGTCAAATAAACAAATAAAATCTGAAAAAATAATAATAATAAAATAAAATCATGAGGAATTTAAAATTGAATCAGCAACCTCATTTCATATCTAATTTTTCATACTGTCTAGACTAAAATCCCGTGTTGTCTCATGTTTCACAAATATTAGTAAAACTGTAGACAATACAAAAATCGATGTGTTTGTTCTGTAAAAATGCTTATAAATGTTTATTGTGGAATTAAACAAATATTCAAAATGCAAAAGGTTATGAATTTTAATTTAAATAATTATTTGATAATATTTCTGTCCTTAATTGGCTTGTCAGTTGGTTTAAAAAATAAAAGACACTTGTGCCAGACAATGAAACAGTGGAGTTGTCTATTACAAGATTTCAAGGATTAATGTCTCCAGAAGTTCAATCACCCTGAAATCACACTTCTATTGCAATGCAATCAACAGCAAAACCATCATTTATCTTCAACTGTTCTAAGGGAATCTTCAACCATCTACCAAGAAAAATTTGTTATGACAATGCCCTCTGATATCTGGAGACTGGCAGGTGTCACAGGGGACCTGATTCACAAATGGAATCAATTATTCTGCGTGGACTGAAGAGTTATGAGCAGAGATTATCAAGTTGAACTGGTTTAGCTAGTAGATGAGAAACAGACACCTGTATGGTGTCACTTGATAGCTCTCTGAAAGTAACTTTCCTCTGTTCATCCTATTTCCTAGAAACCCTTTGAAAAAAGCCATTTGTGTATGGAGGGAGTTAGAACATATTAAGACTTATTTACATTATATAAATATATTTTCCCCAACAGATACATGAGTACATGTCTACAAAGAGAACTGTGAAAGATATTCATAGCAGCATGATTCATAGTATCCTCAAATTGGGCGTTACAGGAAAATGCCCAACGGTGGAATGTAGAAACAGTGTCATAGTCAAGCAACAGAATACCCAAGAGCAGTGAAAAAGAAGCCAATTTCAGCTACACACAACAACATAAGTGAATCTCAAAAATGTAGTATGGAGGGTGCCTGGGTGGTCAGTTGGTTGGGTGACTGCCTTCCGCTTGGGTCATGATCCTGGAGTCGCAGAATTGGGTCCTGCATCGGGCTCCCTGCTCAGCAGGGAGTCTGCTTCTCCCTCTGACCCTCTCCCTTCTCATGCTCTTTCTCATTCTCTCTCTCAAATAAATAAAATATTTTTTTAAAATGTAATATGGGGGTGCCTGGGTGGTTCAGTGGGTTAAAGCCTCTGCCTTCGGCTCAGGTCATGATCCCAGGGTCCTGGGATTGAGCCCCGCATCAGGCTCTTTGTGCTGCATGGGGACTGCTTCCTCCTCTCTCTCTGCCTGCCTCTGCCTGCTTGTGATCTCTGTCTGTCAAATAAATAAATAAAATCTTTTAAAAAAATGTAATATGGAATAAACAAAGACAGACACAAAATCATGCCTACTGTATCGTCCCACCTATGCAAAGTTCAAAAACAAGCAAAAGAAACTATATTGTTATAAGTCAAAATTGTGGTTACCTTCTAAATAAGAGGCACAAGGTAGCAACTGGAGGGGGAGGGACCAGTAGTCTTCTCTTTCTTGATAAGGTGGTGGTTACATAAATATTCAACTTTGTTTTAGACCTCATTTCTATTTTATTTTTTATATTCTATTTTATTAACTTTTCTGAAAGTGACAACAATGTATTGTCAAACATACTGTTCACTTTTCTGAATGTGACCACATATACAGAATTTTTACTTGTTCTAAATACATTATTCTTACATATGCATCATATGTCCTTGTAGGAATACAAGAAGCTGATGAAATAATCATCTGGGTTGGAGCACGTGAGTCACACGGTCAAGCATCCAACTCTTGGTTTCAGCTCAGGTCATGATCTCAGGGTCGAGAGATAGAGCCCCACACTCAACTCTGTGCTCAGCATGGAGGCTGCTTGGGTTTCTCTCTCCCTCTCCCTCTGGCCCTCATCCACCCCTCCCCCCACACACTCTCTCTCTCTCAAAATAAATAAATAAAACTTAAAAACATATATATATATATATACATATATGTTTATATATATATAGTCATCTGGGTTGCCTCTTGGGAAGGGAATTGGGCCCCTGGAGGGTAGGGATGTATTTTAAAATGTTTAACCCATATGAATATATTATCTGTTCAAACAATAATAATTTAAATACATTATTCCAAGCTTTAGCTGACATACATAGTTTCTGACAGAATTTAATAGTTTCAAGATTCTGGCTTTTACTTCCTGTGGTTTGCGTTTGTCATCCATATCTTGTGGTACACAGTGCTCACATTGGTGTCTTGCTAAGGTGATGACAATCCCTTGACGATTATCATCTACCTTGAAAATTCGATGGCATTTTGCTCTTCCCATTTCCAGTCATTTTCCAGAATTTTATGTCCATGTTCTATTTTAGCCTCCAAAACTCTCTCCTAAGATTTCACTGGCAATTCTGATACAGGTTTTTCAGGGTTCCCACACACAGTTTCTTCATCTTTATACATTCTTAAACTTTTTAAAAGTTTAATTAAATGATTGCTCAAAACCTCACCAAATTCTTCGGTTATGTAAATCATTGTCCCGAAGTACCACTTTTATAAACACGTGTGCACTAAGTAAACACTAAATAGATGACATTTGTTTAACTTTACAGGTTTGTGAGATTTTCGCACTTAATTTCAAAAATATTAAGTAAATAAATGCTCAGCTACGCACACAATTCTTAAGAAACAGTCATTACCACCTGCTACCTGTTCAGTGCCAACATTTGTGAATTAATATACATGGTTTTCACCTGAGCACTGAATGTTGGGTTCTTTGGCTGGAGTGATCACGGAGAAAATGTGTTCTTCTTTGGGGAAACATAAATAAGATTTTTATATATAATACATGAGTGTGAGTGTCATGAAAAGCAAAATGCCGAGAATTATGGGAGAGGGTAACAAGGGGACTTAAATAGTAAGACCTGCTAAATCCTAAACTTACTGAGTGGGCTTGACAAAATAGCAGAAGTTCTAAAATAATTTTTAACAATAATCTCAGTTAACAGATGGGAAAACTGAAATAGACACAGAGTGATCTGGAATGTGTCTATTCAAGGGTTCTATTCTTCCGATTCAGGAGTAGTACTTTAAAAGTTAAGAATGATTTGACATCGGGCCTGACCAAGTCTCCACCTTGGTCCCGGGAGGGTCATCTGCATGCCAGGAATTAAGACTTCAGGTGCTACCGTGTGAGAAGTGTGAGGAAGGGAGCACCTCATGGGGGCTTCCGATAATAACTATTTACCAACAATAAATAGCATTTCAGTATTAACATCATTGTGTAAGCTGGTGCATATCAGCAGAAGATCAGCCCTATACTAACCCCAGTAACAATTCTGATTTTCCCAAGAAAGGCTATGTTCTAGAGTTTCTGCATATGTTATCCTCAGTTCCTCTCTGATCTTTCTCAGTAGAAATGATTATTCCAGATTCTACCAAGTAGAACCATGAGACAGACAAATGATTTTCAATTTCCACATTCATTCAAAGTGACTTTTTGGATGTAAGAACAAAATGCAACCCATGAACCTTAATGGGATCCGAGATTTTTTAAAAAGCTGTAAACCAATTATAGCAGACGTTTTTTGATGCAATTCTTGAATTTTATTTATTTTTTTAAAAGATTTTATTTATTTATGTGACCGACAGAGATCACAAGTAGGCAGAGAGACAGGCAGAGAGAGAAGAAGGGAAGCAGGCTCCCTGCTGAGCAGAGAGCCGGATGCAGGGCTCGATCCCAGGACCCTGAGATCATGACCTGAGCCGAAGACAGAGGCTTAACCCACTGAGCCACCCAGGCGCCCCCAATTCTTGAATTTTAAACATAGACTGTATATTAACCTCTTTTCTTAGGTGTTATGGTAGTATTGTGTTTATGTAGGAAAATGTTCTTATTTTTAGGAAATGGGTCTTGAAATAACTTATGGATGAAAAGTCATGGTTTCTTCACGGTATTTCCAAATGGTTTAGAAAAATTAAATATGTGTGTAAACAGATAAAGTAAATGTGGCCAGATGTTAGCTATTGGTTAACTTAAGAATATAGTTTTAATTTCAATTTCTCTGTAGGTTTAAACATTTCAAAAATACAATGTTGAGGAATAAAAGAAAAAGTATAAAACATGTATATGGAAAAGGCATATTTGTTGGGTATTTCATACATACATAGCAATGAACCAGACACGGAGGAATGTAAAGAAAATGTGAAAATAGAGCTCACCTCGTAGTAACACACCAGCAGTGTGAGAAATAACACAAACATGGTTCATGCCTGCAATCTGATGTCACTACATGGTTTTAGAAACAAAGTGTTTAAAGGATAACACCTTCAGTCAACGGCATCAGGAGGAAGAGGATGTTTAATGGTGTTATCTAGAAGGTACCATGGTGTAGCTGGGAGCAGGATGGTTAGTTGCCAAACAGGAAGTAATATGTCCTACCAAAGGGGGATGAACCAGTTCTGGGATCGATCACCACCAGACAGAATGTGGAATGTGCCAGAATGGAAGCAGAGAGGCCAAAGGGACCCAAGTGTGCAGGGCACACTGAGTGGAATGAGAGATGCTAGAGCACATGCACCCATTTTTGTTAACGAGGCAGTCAGGCAACCAGCAAGTAATTCATCTAATACATGACAGAGAGGCAAGCCTTCTGTAGAAAATTAATAAGGATCAGTCCTTCGAGGTGAGGCTTTGACAGGTCAGTACTTCTGCATTTGCAGCAGGAACAACATGGAACATCGAGAAGAGGGCACAAACCAGCCCAGAATCATTCTCTTCAACACCCTGGTTAAGGGTTTTGCCTGGGTGATAGAAGATTCGCTTTCCAGGATGCTTATCACAGGTGCCTAGAGAAAAATAAGTTATTTTCCTTACACAGAGTGTGCCCAGTCTTTCTCAACAAATCTTTTCTGCCAGTTTCATAAAGTTCTGAGACAAGGAATTTGTCTAAGTGTTACTATATTTAGATACCTGGACCCAACAAACCCCAAACCATTAAGTCTGGATCCCCCTGTCCTCAACAGACAGAAGCTAAGCGGCCCTCTGCAAAATCCAATTTCCACAGTCTTATTTCTGCCCAGTATTTTACACTAACATGGGAGGTGCCAAGAGTAGAGGTCTTAAGATGGAAAGCTGAAAATGGGAGTAGGAGAAATAAAATTGAGGTTGGGAGGGGGAGAGGGAAACATGAGTGGGAAGCCCAGAAGGTACTGTGAGGTTGTGCAGCAAGGAAGGGTTTGCTGAATAAGGATTAGGAGTCATGCAGGAATGGATGACTGTGACAAGTAAATCCCTCCCCCAACATGTTCACAGCCTCACACACATACGTGCACGCCAGCTCACAAGCACACAGTTTTCAAAAAAATCTGCAGACCATGAACATTCTCCTCTCCCCAGAAAATCAGAATTGTTCTTCCTACAATAGGAAATGCTCCCGGGCTGAACTCTCCTTCACAGCTATCAACCCCACCTTCTCTATCCTTCTTTATCACTAAAAAAAAAAAAAAAAAACAACCATAAGCATCAGCCTGCAGCAAATTCTAAAAGGCCTTTGGCATAACACATTGGTTTTGCATCAAATTTATTGCTGAATTTCACTGGCTTCTCCTGATCTGGTTTATTGCTGATTTTAATCTTGTTTGCTTTAGGCTTCTGAGCCCCACTGCAAAATACCTAATATACTCTTTGTAGCTAGAAACTGTATAAATAAAATGTATTATATTCCCATTATAACCACACTAGATCATCCACATTATGTAGCACCCATAGGTGGCCCACATTTTTAATTATTTCCCCCAAAACTCTAAATTACTACAATGAATTTAGAAACGCCTCTACTTCTCATCAGAGTAAGTAATTGAATACTCCATTATGATAATAAACCATTTTTCGTTGGAAGAGTTCATTCCCAGAGGGCTTTGCTCTGTGCAGAAAGGCTGCAGGCAGGGCTCTGGAAGGGCAACGAGCTCTCAGATAATCACGTTTGTGATTTTTGCCTTAGATCTTAAACTGTTTTCACTCTAACGAACCCTCCCAGTATTCTGTTGCAAAATGTATCAGGGGAGCTCCATTTTCTGGGTAGAGAAGCAATTCCTGGTACAAGGAGGACACCCTTCTCCTGGGAAATGTTATGACCTGTTTTTAGGTGGAAAGACAGGAGGTTGGAGAGCCCTTTCTGCATCTCCTGCTTCTCAAGGACCTTCAGCTGAGGGGCGTCTGCGTGGCTCAGGTCGTGATCGTGATCGGGGGACCCTGGGATGGAGCCCCACATCGGTTCCCTGCTCAGCAGGGAGTCTCCTTCTACCTCTCCTTCTGTCCCCCCCCCCCAGTTTGTGCTCTTTCTCCCTCTCTCTCCCCTTCTCTAAATAAATAAATAAAATCTTTATTTTTTAATCAAGTACCTTCAGCTGAAAATAATCGCTATGCCAAAGTGGCATGTTTTGGGGTGCTGTGTCCTCAATCCCTGCAGGAGGACGAGCAGCATGAGGACGGAAGCCTGCAAAGGAACCTTGCTGCACAGACTGATCACCCATAACAAGCCACAGGGACAAAAAATCACTCATGAGTCCGAGGCTTCCCAAGAGTTTCCCATCAGAAACTCTTGAAAATAAAAACAAAAATAATGACGAAGGAGCTGGGGATGATTGTCATCTGGTGGGCTCTCCCTTCAAAAACCTGCAAGGAGGGGCACCTGGGTGGCTCAGTGGGTTAAAGCCTCTGCCTTCGACTCAGGTCATGATCCCAGGATCCTGGGATCAATCGATCCCCGAGTCCAGCTCTCTGCTCAGCAGGGAGCCTGCTTCCCTTCTTATCTCTCTCTGCCTGCCTCTCTGCCTACTTGTGATCTCTGTCAAATAAATAATAAATAAAATCTTTAAAAAACAAAACAAAACCTGCAAGGATTCCTTGGTAGGTAGAGGGCTGCTAGAACCCTCTGGTAAGTGGCTGGGGACCGCTTTTCCCACCTGAACCCTTGAGGACTTCCCCCATTAACTTAGCTCTGGGTCTTCTGCTCATTCGGCAGCCGCAAAAGTTCATTCTAGCTAGAAATACTTAGTCTCAAGGCATCTTTTCTAAATGGGAGAATTTACCCAATCTGGGCAGGGGAACGCCTGACAGCAAATATAAATAAAGCCCAGTGACTTCCTCTGTCTATCCCCGGCAATACCTGAAGGGTTTTCATAACAGAAGGGTTGACTGCCCACCTGCCAGTGGGACACTTATATAAGTAACTAAGAGTTGATCTTCAGCATAAACCCAGCTGTAACTGATACACAGTGTCATTGTCTTGCACTTCCTCCTTTTACAGTCAAGGGCAACTGTGCTGTACAAGCAGCACAAAGGGAAGAACCCGTTTCCTGGTGTGCAGGGGGGGTTGGGAGACGGCCTCTGGATGTGTGTGTGTGTGTGTGTGTGTGTGTGTGCACGCACGCGCATGTGCACACCAGGCATATTAGCAGCCACAAGGCAAACACAGAGCTTCTTTCTGAATCTTGTCCTTTGCACCATGCAGTCATTGTTGTTAAAGCACACGAGTGACTGGCAAATAATTGGTAGAACATTTGGCAGATAAGCCTATCTTCCACAGATAATCATACGGATTCAAGACTTAAAGACAACTCTTTCACAGGAGAATCTGCAGGAGGGAACTTCTGCAATGCTGGTTATGTTCTATTTCTTTTCTTCTTTTTTTTTTTTTTAAGATTTTTAATTTATTTATGAGAGAGAGAGAGAAATAGAGGGGGAACACAAGCACAGGGGAGCTGGAGAGGGAGAAGCAGGCTCCTCGCTGAGCAGGGAGCCCGATATGGGGCTCGATCCCAGGACCCTGAGATCATGACCTGAGCTGAAGGCAGACGCTTAAGGACTGAGCCACCCAGGCACCCCTGGGTATGTTCTATTTCTTGATCTGGGTGATAGCCACCTAGCAGTGCTCATTATGTGGAAATTCATGCAGCTGCATACTTAGGAGTTGTGTACTTTTCTGTATGTGAGTTATACTTCAATTAAAAAGCTCATTAAAGTATTAAAGAAAATTGAATATATTAAGTGTATGTACTAGTTGAAATTTTAGAGGAATTTTAATTAACTATGTAAATGGCTAAATATTAATCAGTCAGTTTAAAATTTATTGTTCAAAATTTGCTAATTCTATAAAACAGAATAAGATTTAGAAAACTGAATTTTAAAACTCAGGGAAAATATCATTCACCCATAAAAAGGAATAAAATACTGATACATGTTACAATGAGACCAATCTCCAAAACAGGTGGAGGGAAAGGAGCCGGACAGGAGGCCCCAGACTGTAGGATTCCATTGACCTAAAATGTCCAGAATGGATAAATCCACAGAAACAGAATGCAGACCGGGGGTTACCAGGGCCTGGTGGAGGGGAAATTAAGGAAAAACTACTTAATAGTAATCTGGGTAATCTGAGTTTAATTAGATTAGGGTCACCAGATTTAACAAATAAAAATAAAGGGCGTCCAATTAAATTTAAATTGCAGATCAAGAGCACATTTTTTAAACCTAAGTCTATGTCATACATTATTTGGAATATATGTATTTTTTTTTAAGATTTTGAAAATTTATTTAAGAGAGAGAGAGAGAGCGCCTGAGCAGGGGGAGGGGCAGTGGAAGAGAGAGAAGGAGAAGCAGGATTCCCACTGAGCTCAATCTCAGGACCGGGAGATGGTGACCTGAGCGGAAGGCAGATGCTTGAGGGACTGAACCATCCAGGCGCCCCTGGAATATACTTAGAGTAAAAAAAAATATTATTTCATCTGAAATCAAATGTAACCGAGTATCCTGCATTTTATCTGGCAATCCTACGTTCAGGGTATGCGTGCATTTAGGAGAAAGACACCGAGCGAGGCTCAGGGAAGACCTGATACTCCTCCAGTTTGCACGGTCTTAAAAGGTGAAACAGGGTCTCTGTTCATTTTTTGCCCCAAGATGCTGTGAAAAGGTGAAATCATGGCCTAAAAAACTGTGCTGTTTTCTTGATTCCTGCCTTTCCTGATCCTGCTTTCCTGCCTCTGTCTTTTCTGCTTTATGGTCAAACAGATTTCTAATTAACCTCTTCTGTCCCTTATATCGGCAATCATCCTCCTGGTTTATGTCTCCAATGAACCTGTCCCTTTCTACCTGTTTTCTTATCCTGCCCTGAGGCTTAATTCTGTTCAAGAGTCTTCTCAAAACAAGTAGAAAGTAAATGAGGACTGTCAACTTAACTTGACCTGGACCACGCCTGGGGAGGGAGCAAGAGAGAAGAAAAAAGAAGCTCTTTTACTTTCCCCTTTTTTGATATCTCACAGAATGTGGGACCGGCTGTGTTTCTGTATATTTACCTTAGAAACAAGTTTTGTGTCAATGGGCTGAGCCTCTTGACCTCGGGTTTTTTCAGCCATAAATACAAATAATCCCAACCCAAGACCGTAAGTAGGAGAAAAAGGTGTGAGAGTGAGAAAATGGTAAGGCTGGGAAAGTTATTTTGATGTGGTTTTTTTTTTTTCCCTCCTGGAATACCACATCTAAAACAGGCTTCGATCTGTTTTAAGAGAAATGTAGTCAATATATTCTCTCCACCCAGATCCTAATCCCAACAGTGAGTCAGAGGTGTTATGAACAGGGATAAAGAAGCTTAGCTGAGGTGGACCAAGAACCACATCCATCGTACATCACCGGCACCCTCCAGTTGCCTTGGCTTAAGCCCTCCATAGGAGAGCCAGTGATGGTCAGAGAAGCAGCCTTAATTTATTTTTTTAAAGATTTTATTTATTTGAGAGAGAGAGGGAAGAGAGAATGAGACCATGCATGAGCAGGGGGAGAGGGAGAAGCAGACTCTCCATGGAGCAGCGAACCTGACATGGGGCTCCATCCCAGGACCCTGGGGTTATGACCTGAGCCAAAGGCAGGTGCTTAACCGACTGAGCCACCCAGGCACCTCAGAAACAGATTCTTTAAAGCCACACTGGAGTCTCTAAGAAATGTCACTGCTTCAGATGCCTGAAAGGAAACGTTGTGGAGCTAAACACCAGGAAACATCTATCAAAACACAAAGGAAGTGACAAATTACTTTATAATATGCAAAAAAATATGCATTTGAATGATCATCTCTTAAGAATTTTGAGGGGAGAGGAGAATAACACATTTATAGATGTTATGCAGGAGGATGGGTGACTGCTTTATTCTTCTATTAAATCTTCCCAGAAAGGGAAACTTTAGAGACTCAAAAGGGGCTTCCAAATCATTTCTTACAGTTTCTCTCTTTATCTATCTGGCTTTCTCTGACTTCTGCTCTCAACAGACATCGCAAGCCCGAGGTCCCATCCATCACCCCTGCTGGGCCTCGGCTGCAAGTTTTAGGTTTTTTTGTTTCTGAAACATTCTTGTGGTCTCATCTTTTCAGCTCCACAGAGACAGCTAAGTGTTTTCTAGCCATTTGTGTTCTTATATCCTTTGCATTTAATGTAGTGTTGTAAATCCAAGTTACAGGGATTCCCCGTCCTCTTACGAAAGGGTATGTGCCTCTCAGGAGCCCTTGTTGGAGGCCTTACATGGCTGTTTAACAGCATTTGTCAGCCTTTGTTACCAGCGGAGGATTAGCCCATAGGTCTCTCAAGGGAGAAGGCAGGGGAGACACCTGATGTTCCAGGGATTGGGTAAAATGGTCCATTGGTATAGGAGGGAAAATAGCAAAACATTGATTTATTTCTCTTTTAAAAAGGAAAGGAGTTAAACTTTAATACTTCCTCTATGGATTGACCCTGCCATCCTCACTTGGTCCATTCAAGCATTTGCCACCGGTGGTCTACCAAGTGAGCTGGTAAGAGTAGGGGTTTGACGGTGACCCCCATTCTCATTCACTGTGATGGAATTGTGAAATTGTGTAATTTGCATGCATGCAGTTGCATGATCTTGCAGGTTATCTTGTGTGGATTTAATCCACTAAATTAAGAAGTGGCTTTAAAATATTCTTATGGAGAGGCCATAAATTTTATTGAATTTTAATAATGCCAGCGCAAGGGAACAACAAGAAATTCGCAAAGCTGACATATTGCCTTCCCCTCACATGGCCTCTGTGTTGGCCACCTTGCAGGTGAAAACAGCGATGATCTAACGAGACCATGGCATTTATCTTGCTCAGTATGTTCGTTTCCACTGAAAATAGAAAGTGTTATATCAAATAAATGGAATAAAATCTATTTAAAAATACTGTTTATTTTGGGATGCTTGGGTGGCTCAGTTGGTTAAAGCATCTGTCTTTGGCTCAGGTCATGATCCTGGGGTCCAGGGATGGAGTCCCACATTGGGCTCCTTGCTTGGTGGGGAGCCTACTCCTCCCTCTGCCTGCTGTTCCCCCTGCTTGTGTGCTCTCTCTAAATAAATAGATAAATAAAATCTTTTTTTTTTTTAAGATTTTATTTATTTATTTGACAGAGATCACAAGCAGGCAGAGGAGCAGGCAGAGAGAGAGAGAGAGAGGAGGAAGCAGGCTCCCCGCCGAGCAGAGAGCCTGACTCGGGGCTCGATCCCATGACCCTGAGATCATGACCTGAGCCGAAGGCAGAGGCTTTAACCCACTGAGCCACCCAGGTGCCCCAGATAAATAAAATCTTTAAAAAAATGTGAAAATACTGTTTATTTTTCCTTAATTTTATAACATATTAGTAGAGTAGGGCATGCTATTTTGCAATTATAAACTCAAAGAATCACTCCTGATAGTTATACACAACCCTAAAAGTTTGGCAACCACCAGATGAAAGTCAGTGGAGTGCTGGAACTGGCTGATGTAGGCTCGTGAGAGCTGACTGTTAAAATTTTAGGCATTTCTCAAGTCTACATTAAACACCAATATTAAAAATTTGCTTTTATAGGGGCGCCTGGGTGGCTCAGTGGGTTAAAGCCTCTGCCTTTGGCTCAGGTCATGATCCCAGGTCCTGGGATCGAGCCCTGTATCAGGCTCTCTGCTCAGCTGGAAGACTGCTTCCTCCTCTCTCTCTCTGCCTGCCTCTCTGCCTGCTTGTGATCTCTGTCAAATAAATAAACAGAAATCTTTAAAAAAATTTACTTTTATAAACTTACAATTATATAAATTTTGTCAAAACCAAGATAGTAATTATTTAAAACTTTTCTTTTCCTAATTATTTTACCACTATTATTTTACTATCTGTTCTTGAGGTTATTTACATCGATTTTTTCTGTATGGTGGTGTATTAGTTACCTATTGCTGTGTAACAAATTACCCCAAAACGGAGCAGGGGAAAATAACAATATGTATTAGCTCACCAAGATTCTAAATCAAGAATCTGAGAGCAACTTAGCTGGGTAGCTCTGTCTCAGGGATTCTCATGAGACAAGATGTCTCAAGGCTTGACTGAGGCAGAAGATTTGCTTCCAAGTAAATGTTAACCAACATGTCTGTTGACTGGGGGCCTAAGTTCCTTGCTGCATGGGCATTTCTATCAGGCTGCCCATAGCATGGTAGCTAGCCCCTAAGTGAATGATGAGAGAGAGAGAGAAAAAAAGGAGGAAATAAAGAAAGAAAGAGTGAACAAGAGAGAGCAAAGCTGCAATGTCTTTTGTAGCCTGACCTTGGAAATAACTTACCATCACTTCTGCCATATTTTATTGGTTACACAAGCCAACCTGGAAAAATGTTGGAATAAACACTAGGTGTGAATCCCAGGGAGGCTCTCTTAGAGGCTGGCTAGCACAGGTACAAATATCATATAATGATATGCTACTGTGTATGTCTCCCAAACTGCATTTAGTGACATCACACTGATTATTTCACATTGACTGTAGTAGAAGTGTTTATACCACAGAAATCAACAAATGCTACACATCAAGTGATTTTTGTTGTTGTTTCTTTATGGGTTATTTTGTATGTTTGGTTTGAGGGGAGAACCAGTTGTTAAACACTCACACAACACGTCTAGATTAAAGTATGCCTTGTACTGAGTTTGGTAAGGTAATGGGGGAAGGAGCAGGTAACACATAGGTAGGATCATGTGGCAGGGAGAATTAGTTGGAACTTATTTGGGAACCCATGAGAGTTAAAGAACCAAGATAGAGGTAGCAAATGAAGATTGTGGTGGTGGGAGGTGGGATCAGTTAAGGGGCTGTCTCTCAGTGGTTTGGAAGGAGAGCAGAGTGGCCTGTAGATCACTGCATGCTCATTATATATGTCAAGGACAAGGGAAGACTAGAAAAATACTTACCAAGTATGATATGGTGTGCATCCAAGGCTTCCACTCCCTTGGGAGCTGACAGACTGCATCTGAATTTTGACCTTGATTTGACCTTGAGCTCATATCAATGTCCTAATGTGAGACTGAAACAATAGTCATTTAAGAATGAGAAAGCAAGAATTTGAAGCAATGGTTAAAGAAACAAGCAGAGAAGCATCGTAGAGGAGCAAGAGACAATGTGAGTGGTCTTCTGGATAATAAATGGCTCTTGGTCAAGAGCAAGCAAGACAATAGTATTAGTGATGAGAATTGAATCTGTCCTATGAGAAGAGATCTTTTTCAATCTCTGTTCTTACTGGATAATGAATGTAGGTTTGTTTCATTCTCAACTTAACCATTCAAGATTCAGTTCAGTAAGTACTTCTTTGAGGCCTGCTATGCACCACAGAACGGGCTGAGTTCCTGGGAACAGAGGTTGGGCTTGGAGCTAAGAGAACTATATTCAAGTCTGTACTCCAGATAATGTTATAGACTTTTGGGTCTAGTTTAAACATTTTAAGGAACTTCCCATTTTTTCCTGATAAAAATATAAGGATTTGGAATTAAAGAAATTTTTTTACTGCATAAATAGACATAACATAAAATGTACCATTTTAACCATTTTTAAGAGTTTACAGTGAAGTGGCATTAAGTACTTTCATAGTGTTGAGCCACCATCATGACTATTTTCAGGATTTTTTCATCATCTCAGACAGAAATTTGTACCCATTAAACAATAATCCCCCAGGAGATGTTTGAACTTTCAGTATTTTGTTTACTTTTTTTTTTCTTTTTCTTAACACCATCCAAGTCCGGACATCATGCATTAAATATGAAAGCAAAAATTCATTAGCTAGGGTTAGTGAGCAGACATGAACTGAAAAGTTTCAAACCCAAACAAAACAAGGCTTTAACCTACATCATATAGCTGCTGATAAATTAAAACTGAAAATTTAAAGATCAATGAAAAAATGGGTTAGTCAATTCATTACAGAACTGGGGAATAACCAAATGCAACCTTCCCAGCAACAAAGATCAATTCCATCATATACATACTAAATGAGGGAATTATGTGGGCTGAAATAAGAATCATAATTTTATCTTTAAGAACTTAGCCTTCAGTGACGCCTGGGTGGCTCAGTTGGTTAAGCGGCTGCCTTCGGCTGGGATCATGATCCCGGCATCCTGGGATCGAGTCCCACATCGGGCTCCTTGCTCGGCAGGGAGCCTGCTTCTCCCTCTGCCTCTGCCTGCCTCTCTGTCTGCCTGTGCTCACTCTCTCTCTCTCTAACAAATAAATAAATAAAATCTTAAAAAAAAAAAAAGAACTTAGCCTTCAAATTGTGAATGGAACCCAGAATTACTCTACTTTAACTCGCATATCTCTTACCAGATAATATTTTATGTAGATATAAAAACATCATATTTATATGTATATAAATAAAATATATTAAATATATATTTTATTGCTTTTTTTGAAAAGAGTGAAAGGGGGAGGGGCAGAAGGACAGAGAGAATCATAAGCAGGCTCCATGCCCAGAAGGAAACCAGACACAGGGCTCAGTCTCATGGCCTGAAATCATGACCTGAGCCAAAATCAAGAATCAGATGCTTAACCAACTGAGCCATCCAGGTGCCTCATTTTTATTAATGTATATGGTATATTATGTATATATTTAATAAAAATGTTCTAAAGAATTCAGTGGTCTGCTTCCCACCCCACCTCCACTGTCTAGACTTGACAACTAACCCTCTTTTATTTTCAGTCTTAGGAATCATACCATGGGAAGACAGTTGGGAGAACAGGTGTGAAGGTTAGGAGAATGGGAAATAATACACCTCAATTCAGTATTCCTCCATTTTGAATTTTGCCAGAAGCAGTGCTTAAGACAAGTATTCAAGTGCAAGTAATTTCATCTGGAGGGGCAGGAAGAAGCTCCATAAAGGAGTGGGGAAGTGAGACAGGGATGGGAAGGCAGCCAATAGAGTGTGCATTATCCGGCTAACTTCCACTTGAGTGATTGCAGCTTAATCCCATAAGCAGCTCTGGTAAATGTTACAGAACACACTGGTGCATTGTCGAAGTCAAGGGTGGAAGAAGCTAGGTATTGGAGAAGAAAAATAATTTTCCCAGTACCATTCTGAGTTCTAAGCTGAGAACCCTGTAATAAAATACAGATTAACAAGAAAAAAAACAAACAGAAGTTCATTAAGATGTATACCTCATACATGCATGAGAGAATGCAGGGAAAAATGTGTAACTCTCTGAGGTGGCTTAGAATTCAGGCTTAAATATCCTGGTAATAGGATCAGGGGAGAGTCAATGATCTCTAGGGAAGACAAATGGATCCTTAGAAGAATGTATGGAAGATATGATAGTTCATGACAAAATCTGTCTGGTGTGATATTGACTTCTGGTCTCCTCTCCTGTGATAAGAGTCAGTCCTCCTTGGTTGATGAAACTTCTGGGGAGGAGATTTAAGACAACTGAGTTCCTTTTGGAGGGTGTGTCTTTAGGAGCTAAAGGGAGTTCACAGAAAGCTCTCCTTGCATTTGTTCTTTCTCAAATGCTTGCAACTCAAGATAATATATCAAAATGGGATATTTTGGGGTGACATATCCTGAATTCCTACAGTACTATTTTGGGGTATACTACATGATTCTCCAGTATTTATACACAATTCCCAGTAGTCATTGTTTGAGCTATTCCCATGGGTGAATTTAAAAAAAACAACAAAAGAAAACAAAAGGCTGCATTTGAATTCATGTAAGAAGTTGGAGAAGCAGACTGAAGACTGGGGGAACTTGAAACATGATGAGCAGTTAAAACTTATTCCTGGTATCAAGAATTTTATTCAAGAATTTACTCTTGAATTATTGGAGAGTATTTCCATTCAGCATGGGGATGAAAGCATTTTTAGCATGGGAGCGTTATCTGGCTAAGTTCTAGTTAAGATTACTCTGGCTGGGGGTGCCTGGGTGGCTCGGCTGGGTAAGCCACTGCCTTTGGCTCAGGTCATGATCCTGGAGTCCCGGGATCGAGTCCCACATCAGTCTCCCTGCTCGGCAGAGAGTCTGCTTCTCCCTCTGACCTCTCTCTTCTCATGCTCTCTCTCTCTCTCAAATAAATAAATAAAATCTTAAAAAAAAAAAAAAAGATTACTCTGGTTGTTCTCAGAAGAAGAAATTGCAAGAGTTGAAACAGAGAAACCAATTAGAAGCTGATGGATGGATTGATTGATTACTGGAAGTGATTTTAAATTACCCACTGGGGCAAGAGATGATGGAGGCTCAGGTTCGGGTGATGGCAACAAGGATTGAGAGTTGTGGTGGGAGATAAGATACATTTTGAGGGTAGAATTCACAGCACACAAGTAGAGTGAGAGAGAGAGAGGAAAGTAAATGCTGGCTCTCAGGTTTCGACTTGAACAACTGGGTGACTGCCAGGGCTTTGCTAATTCTGGAAAGGCTGGGGAGGCACACGTTTGGTGGTAGAAATCAGGAATTCTGTTTTGAATGTGTTATGCTTGAGATGTCAGTTAGACACACAATGAAGCTGTTAAGTAGGCAGTTGGAGCTACAAGTCTAGATTTTAAAGAATTCTGTCTTGAGATATAAATTTAGGCCTTAATAACATCAATTTAGGTGACAAATAGAGAGATAACATTTAAAGCCAGGAGACTGAACTTCAGTTTTTAAATAGTTGGCAGAAGACATTCCTGCCTGTGTCAGATATCTGCTGTCCATCCCCCTAGACCTACCCTCCTCCTGTTTCCACACTGCTTTCTGCTTCAAGGGGATTGTTAAGTGTGGAGGGAGCCATCCATGATCTTCCTCGCCCTCTAAGTCCAGGTTGAGGGCCACCTGTGGGGAACCCTCCCTCTACCTCCAGGAGATGAGAGGGAGGAAAGATGATGAGGTTCTTTGGTCACCTCCTTATAGGGTTTCCTCAACCAGAAGCCACTGGCACTGAGCTCTTCCCTATGCTTCCCCTCCAATCAGCTCATATCTTTTATTGAACATTCCTCAAATTATCCCAAGCTCAGTATGCTGTGCCCTTCCTCTTGGGACCCTGAATAATACACCCCCCTTCTCCTCTTAAAAATCACTCCCGAACGCTAATGGAAACAATGGCTAGAAGCTCAAACCCCACCTTATCATGTGTAACCTAAACTCATACTATGTGAAGGTGGGAAAGGGGCTGAGGAATGATGAACGACTTAGCAAAGCTTGGGAAAGCACTAGATTGTTTGGAAGGAAGGGGTACAAAGGGGTAAAAACAGGAAGATGGTTTATAAGGCTGGCTAGCAATGTATGTGTTCCTACCTCTACTGCAAATCCAGGGCAGGTGGTCTCACCCACTTCAGCAGCAGAAAAGAGATTTCTTTTCTGGAGAGGTTAAACCTGAGAGAGGTCAGATTGGAGCAGAAAGTGGAGGTTCCAGGAGGACTATTTCCAAGAAATAAAAATTTGAATGGATCCACTTCCTGACAAGTTTGACTATGAAGAAAATTCTGTGCAGTGGCATTTTACATTTCCCTGTGATTATACAGGAAAGCTTAACTATCCATTCAAAGAATATTAAGCAAATGAAAAAATGAGTATATTTTTAACTCCAGGTGAAACAAAAATTTGCATAAGAAAATAATCGTAATTATGGTATATCAGTTGGCTCAGCACTGAACAGTATTTATGTATTCATTATACTGAAAACAGATTTAACATGTTATTATGTTGGGAAGAAGGGGAAATACCTATTAACTTAAAATGCACATACTTTATGGCCCAGGAATTCCCCTAAAATAATTTATACTGTGTATTTGTACATACTCATGGATATTTATGACAGTGTTGTTTAAAACAGCAAAAGGTTGAGAATGACCTAAAGGACAACAATAGCAGTAAATCCGTAGTATTCCAAAAATAGAATAATATTCAGACTTCCGAAAGAATGAAGCAGTGCCATAAATACTGACACTGAAAAAAAAGTCCAACGTATATTGTCAAGTGACATAAGCAGGATTCAGAGTATTATGCAAACTTTATGTAAAGGTGTGTTTGTGTTTGTGCACATTTAGAATACCTCTGGAAGGAGATACAAGACACCAGTAACATTGGTTGCCTCTATGAAGGGAAGGGAACCAGTGGGAGGGGAATGGTTCAGGATAGGGAAGACAATGGTGTTTTGTTTAAAAACCCTGTGGTGGGAAACCTGGGTGGCTCAGTTGGTTAAGCGTCTGGCTTTGGCTCAGGTCATGATGTCAGGGTCTTGGGATCAAGCCCTGTGTTGGGATCCCTGATGAGTGGGGAGCCTGCTTCTCCCTCTCCTGTCCTCCCTCCCACTTGTGCATGCTCTCTCTCTCTAATAAATAAACAACATCTTAAAAAATAAAAGGCCCTGACAATGTGTGACTTTTTAAAAAGTATGTATATAATAAAAAGCAGAAACAGACCCATAAATACAGAAAACAAATTGATGGTTGCCAGAGCGGGGAGGGGTGTAGGGACAGGTGAAATGGGTGATGGGGAGTGGGAGGGATAGGTTTCCATTCATGGACTGAATATGTCCTGGGGATGAAGCGAAAGTAGTTACATGGATTGTAATAGTATTGTAGGATGACAGACGGTAGCTACACATGTGAACATAGCATAAAGTGTGGCGTTGTCAAGCCACTATGTTGTACACCTGAAACTAACATAACATTGTGTGTTAATGTCATTTCAGTAAAGAAGAAATTTTCAAACTTATTTTTTAACAGTGAACTCATAGACTGGATTGGTGGTTGTTAGAGGGTGTTAGATGGTGGGGTAGGAGTGGTCAAAAGGTACAAACTTCCAGGTTTAAGATAAATAAGTCCTTGAGATGAAATGTACAGCACGGTGACTCTGTATACCTACTATACATATGACTATGCTGTAAGTTTGAGAGCAGCTAAGAGAGGAGACCTCAAAAGTTCCCACAAGAAAACAAATTTGTAATATGTGCGGTGATGGATATTAACTTATTGTGCCCATCATTTTGCAATATACGCATATACCAAATCATTATGTTGTGCACTTAAAATGAATAAAGTGTTATCTATCAATTATCCCTCAGTGAAAAAAAGAAGCCAAAAAAACTAAGAATTTAAAAAATTAAAACCATTGTATGGACAGTCGATCCCACCAAATGAATACACAAGTCTCTCTGGCAGTCCTATGTTTTTTAAATGCTGATTTCAAATATGGTCAAATTTCTGAACTTCCTTGTCAGCCCTAGTAGTTTTAAGTAATTATCTGGAACATTGGAATTAAATGTAATTTGTGATACATAAAGGCAGTTATCTTACTTTCCCCCAATATTTGTGACTGATTTCTTTGTCTTTAGGCACAAAGCTCCAGTACAATGTAGAACAGAGGAGCTGACGCAGATACCCCTCCCGCATCCGGATTTCAGCTAGAACGTTCCCAGTGCTTGCCTCCCAACCAAGTATCTACTGCTTCTAGAATGTTCCCAATTACACCCCCCCCCCCCCAAGTATCTACTGCTTGTGGAACCTATGGCAGAGATCATTTATCAGGTTAAGAGTGTTTTCTTCTTTTCCTATTTTAGTTTAAGGTTTGTAATTTTAATCAGAAATAGGAATTGAATTTGAGCAGATTTTTAAAGCATATATTGATGTTGATTTCCCTATTTGTTAATATAGAAAATTCCATAAAAAAGATTTTCTGTGTGGCAATATCCTTAAATTCATGGGATTAAATGACACTTGGCTATGGTGTGGGTTTGTGAGATTATATACTTATGGATCATCATTTATAATACATTATTTAGATATTTATTTGTATTTATAGTGTTTTATACATATTTGGTTCTACCCGTGGTTGTATTCTGTCCGTGACCATATAACAAGGTGGGTTGCCTTCCATTTTTTTCTACTCCTGGAATAATTTATGTAAGAGTTATCTGTTTCTTGAACATTTGATAGTACCTGTCTATAAATTTTCCAGGACTGAGACTTTAAAGGATAGATCTTTGATTACCTATTCAATTACTGCTATAGTTGTTGAATAATTCAGTTTTCTCCCTCTTATTTCTCTCCTGAAGTCTATATGGAGATATATATTTTTCTGGAATGTCATCCATTTAATCTATACTTTCAAACATAATGGTATCAAATTTACATAATTTTGTGGAGTTAAAAAAATAAAACACTGCTGGACCTTTATCTGTTTGCTTTCTTTTTGCTAAGGTTCATTATTTTTGTATTTTCTCATTTACCTTTTTTTTTTTTTAAGATTTTATTTGTTTATTTGACAGACAGAGATTACAGGTGGGCAGAGAGGCAGACAGAGAGAGAAAGAAGCAGGCTCCCTGTGGAGCAGAGAGCCGGATGTGGGGCTTGATCTCAGGACCCTGAGATCATGACCTGAGCCGAAGGCAGAGGCTTTAAACCACTGAGCCACCCAAGTGCCCCTCATTTACCTTGCTATTCTTTTTTTTTCTATTCTTTTAAAATAATTCATTTTTGTTTCTACTATATCTATATTCTGTTTCATTCATTGTTTTTATTTTTACAATATTTCCCTTTTACTCTTGCATCCATTTCAAAGGTTCTTGCAACAAATGACTAGTTCACTTTTTAAAATTTTATTTTCTAATAAATAAGTTTAAAGCTATAAGTTTTCTTGGGCACACCTCACAGGTTTTGATATGTGGAGCTACTGTGGCCATTTATCTCTCAATAATTTGTAACTTCAGCATTGATGTTATTTGTATACCAAGTATTATTAGAAGTGTGTTTTAGATATCTAAATTATATTTTAGAGGGGCTTGAATTTTCTTTTTGACACAAGAAAAGGCACAACAATGTGAATATGATTAACACTACTGAACTGTACATTTAAAAATAGTTAAGATGGTACATTTTATATGTATATTTTATCACAATTTTAAAAAGTTAAAACACACACACACACACACACACACACACACACACACAAAGAGACAAGTGGATTTCTAGGTGAGTTCAGTGTAGTCACAAGACAGAGACAGAAGAACCAGAGCAATGGCAGCATCAGAAGGACTTGGCCCATCCTTGCTGACCTCGACGATAGAGAAAGGGACCCTGAGCTGAGAAATGCAGCAGCTTGTAGAAGCTGGAAATGGCAAGAAAACAGATTCTCCTCTAGACCCTCTAGAATGTTCTGCCAACACCTTGATTAACAGTTAGTTAAGCCTGAACTTCATAGGAGATATTACCGTATTGGCCCCTTTCTATATTTGGTATAAAACTAGTGTAAGCATAGTGATCTGCATGGACTGGCATATAAGCCATGGCTGAAGTCTTCCTATAAGATACTCAGAGACTTTTCTCCTCTCACCATCCTTTTGCACAGCCATAGTGCAGACTGCATCATCTAAGTTTCTCAGTGAGAAAATGGAGGCAGAAGGAAGTTAGGCTCCTAGATCTCAGGCTCTCAGTGGTGGATGAGGGTAGAATTTACTAGATTAGTTCTATCTCCGCCATCCTAACTGAGCTCTCTCCAGAATCCACTCTGTCCAGCCAGGATTGGAACACTAAGCCCTTGGTACCCAGTTCCAGCGAGGCCCAAAGAGTGAGAGCTTGGGAAATATTAACCTGGAACACTACTAAAATTTTCACCTGCAGTGATTAGAATGGTGGGGGGAGAGAAAGGCCACAGCCCACCGGGCTCTTTGCCCTCTCAAGGGCTTAAGGGAATTTCATTCCCAGAAATGTTTACAGAGCCTTTGCCATTGTGTCCCAGATGTGTTCCACTCTCTTATCCTTTGAACTTTAGATTGCATTAGAAGAGCTAATATTTGCTTGTGTGGAAGGAGGCTGAGCCTCTTCTCTACCCTTCTCCCTGGACATCTGAGAAAAGTCTGAGACAGAATGATTCCTTTAATGAGTGGATACAGCACTGCATCTTGCCAACAATACTTTGATCAATCTTTAACTGTTTTTAAAACAGAATTCAAAGTGGTTTCCAGATTTGGTACAATTCCCCCGACCTATGATTTTCCAAGTTCATGGATCAGTGCAGGACTTTCTGGCCTATAAGGTGGGGAAATGGAGGTAGGGGTTTGGGGAGGGTTGGTGTCCAAGTTACTTAAGATTGGAAAGGGGATTTGAAAACCCATGACAACATTATGAGTTGATGAGAAACTCAACCAGAGATTTTCCAATTTTTCCTCCTCTTGCCCTCAATGATGCCTCAGCACCTTAGAATTATTATCTCCTAGGCTTCAACTGTAGCTCTCTCTCTACAAGGCAGAAAATGAAGGTGAAGATGAACGCCACATGTTTAAGGCTGAAGAAATGTTTTCTCTCCCTCCCTGCCTCCCCAAAACATCCAAATCATTTCTGCAGTCCCTGAGTCCTGAAAAAAGCTTAAAATCTCCTTTAAATGGTTTCCATTTTTGGTGTTAAAATGCTATTCCAAATGTGAGTTCTTCAGGCAAAAATATTTGCACACAATAATTTTTTTTAACTTTATTTAAGCTTTATTTAAACATATAATGTAACCCCACCACCCTCTCACCCAACTCCTCTTTCCCCCACCCCCCTCAGTTTGTTTTATGACATTAAGAGTCTCTTTTGGTTTGTCTCCCTCCCGATCCCATCTTCTTTCATTTTTACTTTTCCTACCACCTTAACTCCCACCCCCGTTGCATCTCCACTTCCTCATATCAGGGAGATCATGTGGTAGTTGTCTTTCTCCAGTTGACTTATTTCGCTAAGCATAATACGCTCTAGTTCCATCCATGTCGTCGCAAATGGTAAGATTTCATTTCTTTTGATGGCTGCATAGTATTCCATTGTATATATATACCACCTCTTCTTTATCCATTCATCTGTTGATGGACATCTAGGTTCTTTCCATAACTTGGCTATTGTGGACATTGCTGCTATAAACATTCGGCTACACTTGCCCCTTTGGATCACTACGTTTGTATCTTTAGGATAAATACCCAGTAGTGCAATTGCTGGGTCATAAGGTAGCTCTATTTTCAATTTTTTGAGGAACCTCCATGCTGTTTTCCAGAGTGGTTGCACCAGCTTGCATTCCCACCAACAGTGTAGGAGGGTTCCCCTTTCTCCACATCCTCGCCAGCATCTGTCATTTCCTGACTTGTTCATTTTAGCCATTCTGACTGGTGTGAGGTGGTATCTCATTGGGGTTTTGATTTGTATTTCCCTGATGCCCAGTGATGTGGAGCACTTTTTCATGTGTCCGTTGGCCATCTGGATGTCTTCTTTGCAGAAATGTCTGTTCATGTCCTCTGCCCATTTCTTGATTGGATTATTTGTTCTTTGGGTGTTGAGTTTGCTAAGCTCTTTGTAGATTTTGGATACTAGCCCTTTATCTGATATGTCATTTGCAAATATCTTCTCCCACTCTGTCAGTTGTCTTTTGGTTTTGTTGACTGTTTCCTTTGCTGTGCAAAAGCTTTTGATTTTGATGAAGTCCCAATAGTTCATTTTTTCCCTTGCTTCCCTTGCCTTTGGCGTTGTTCCTAGGAAGAAGTTGCAGCGGCTGAGGTCGAAGAGGTTGCTGCCTGGGTTCTCCTCAAGGATTTTGATGGATTCCTTTCTCACGTTGAGGTCCTTCATCCATTTTTTTTTTTAAAGATCTTTTTTTTTTTTTAAATTTTTTTTTTATTTGTTAGAGAGAGAGAGAGAGCAAGCACAGGCAGACAGAGAGGCAGGCAGAGGCAGAGGGAGAAGCAGGCTCCCTGCCGAGCAAGGAGCCTGATGTGGGACTCGATCCCAGCACCCTGGGATCATGACCTGAGCCGAAGGCAGCCGCTTAACCAACTGAGCCACCCAGGCGTCCCGTCCTTCATCCATTTTGAGTCTATTTTTGTGTGTGGTGTAAGGAAATGGTCCAATTTCATTTTTCTGCATGTGGCTGTCCAATTTTCCCAACACCATTTGTTGAAGAGGCTGTCTTTTTTCCATTGGATGTTCTTTCCTGCTTTGTCGAAGATTAGTTGACCATAGAGTTGAGGGTCTATTTCTGGGCTCTCTATTCTGTTCCATTGATCTATGTGTCTGTTTTTGTGCCAGTACCATACTGTCTTAATGATGACAGCTTTGTAGTAGAGCTTGAAGTCGGGAATTGTGATGCCACCAACTTTGGTTTTCTTTTTCAATATTCCTTTGTCTATTCGAGGTCTTTTCTGGTTCCATATAAATTTTAGGATTATTTGTTCCATTTCTTTGAAAAAATTGGATGGGATTTTGATAGGCATTGCATTAAATGTGTAGATAGCTTTAGGTAGCATAGACATTTTCACAATATTTATTCTTCCAATCCATGAGCATGGAACATTTTTCCGTTTCTTTGTGCACACAATAATTTTTATTAGGACTTTTACAACGTATAATCTTTACAAATGACTTTCTTCTGCAATATTCCTCAGAAAGTAGTTTACTTAAGAAGGCAGTTTATGAAACTTGTAAGTTGTTAAAAAGTTACTAAGGAAAATCATTTATGTGCAAAATAAAATATTGATCAAATGGTTATAACTTGAAGTGAGCTCTCACATAAAAGAAAAATAAAACGCAAAGATGTAAAGGCACTCAAGTAAAGAGAGATCTAGAAACAGAATTAATTACTAAGAGCTTTTTTTTTTTTCTAAAGGACTGAAATGCCTTACCTGGTCATAATCTCCTGTTCCTGCTCCATGTAAAGGATCGATGAAAAGACCTAAAAATTAGAAGGAACTACTTCAGCAGAAGCTGTTAGAAGAGGGAGTCGCTGAAATGCCTCTTTAAGCTAAAGCAATAGCCAGGAATTGATGGAAACTATGAAAACAACGTTTCACCCCGAGGCAGAGAGTCTATAGAGCCACAGACATGAACCATCTGATGTATTGTATGACTTTAAAACAGGGATTAAAGAGACATTTAAAAAAGATATCTTAAAGTCAAGTCTTGGGATAAGAAACTATGCTATGGATGATCATGTTAGAATTTGTAAGAAATGAACTGAGTTTTCCATTATACCAGGTGTTTTTTGCCCCCAACTATTGCCCCCAGATGAATGCATCTAAAGCCAAAGTCTCTAGACATAGAATGGAAGTTTTACTGATATCCGAGCCTTTTCTATCCCACCGGAACTCACCAAGAGACGACATTCCCCTTCCCCTTTTATAGTTAGGTGAGTTGAGCCCTGGACTTATCAAGGCACTGCAGTAATAACTCCCAGATCCTCTATAGCCCCACATTCTCAATCTTCCTTCAGTTCCTGGCTGGAGGTGGCTTTTTCACCCAGAGGACTCAAAGTCCCTAGAAGATTACAGAACCATGAAATGGAAGGAGTTGGAGTCCTGGAATCTCTGCATTGAAAGCAGCCAATCCATTTGGATTGGGACATGAGCAAGTATCAGACTTATTCTTGTGATAAGCAGCGAAGCTTGGAGGTTATTTGTTATGGCAGATAAACTACCTTAATTAATATGGTGCTTATTAACATTATAGATCCCTCATTCCATTCCAAGATACATTGAATCAGAAATGCTTGGAACAGGATCCAGGTCTCTGGAATTCTTAAGTCTCCAAGCAATTTTTAAAAAAAATTTTAAAAGATTTTATTTATATGACAGAGAGAGAGAGATGCACCAAGAGAGGGAACACAAGCAGTGGGAGTGGGAGAGGGAGAAGCAGGCTTCCCGCTGAGCAGGGAGGCCGATGCAGGGCTCAATGTGGGGCTCCATCCCAGGACCCTGGGATCACGACCTGAGCTAAAGGGAGATGCTTAACCAACTGAGCCACCTAGGCACCCCTTCTCCAAGCAATTGTATGTACAATGTGCTGCTTAAAACTTAGACTCCTTTAAAGTTATCCATATCCATATTAAAATGAACCCTTCTGAAAGGTATTAAGTCAAACAATTCAAAAGAGTTTTAAATATGTTAATATAAAACAATGCTTTAGAAACTATCCATCTTGTTTTTAATGCCACATAGTTTAAATCCTGTAGGTCCGAGTGTGCAGCATACATTCAACAAATACCTTTTAAGCATTCATCATGTGTCAGAAACTGTACTGGATGTTGGAGATACATGATCAACAAAACAGTCACATCTCCTCCTGTGTGTGTGGAGAACTATAATATGTTGTGATAAGTGGAAATACCTGGTGGCCTGAGAGCATATGAAAAGCCTTTAACCCAAGTTGGTGGATTCAGAAAAGACATCTCAACTTAAGCATGAAGGATGAGTAGGAATGAGCCCGAGAAAAGGGAGGAGGAAAACATTTTTCCAAATAGGCAAAGTAAGTAGCATGCCTTAAAATGAAAAGGAAGAGAATTTCACAGTGACATGGCATTGAGGATGGGCATGAAGAGACTTGGGGCGAGGGAACTAAGCATGGGCCAGGGCAGAAGGCAGTGGAAATCAATTTCAGGAACTTGGAAGTCATCTTGAGGGGAATGAAGTGCCATTGAAAGGGTTTAAAGGGAAATGCACTTTATCAGATTTGTTTATAAAATTGTTTTGGTTGCATTGTGCAGAATGGATTGGGTGGGCAGACTGGAGGAAACCAATTAATAGGCTGGTCTGTGTGTGTTACAGAGATCCAGGTAATAAACTAACTTACTAATTTGTTCATTCAACTAACATTTATTGATCCCCATCCAAGGGGCTTGGGCAGATAATGACTTATCCTCATGAACTTTAAAACTGAGAGAGAGAGAGACTGAGATATTGACATATGTAATAAAAAGATGATAGTGGCCCAGAGTAGTCATGATAAGAGTAGAGGAAACACTGGTAATTGAGGAAATGTAGGAGTGGAGGAAGGAGAAGCCCAAGATAATGTTCTGGTTTCTGGCATTATGAGTGGTACCACCATTCATGGAAATAAAGAGGACAAGAGTAAGATTAAGTTGAAAGGAAAGAATGTGTTTAGTTTTGGACTTAACACTACCTGATTTCAAGACTTGTAAGGATACGGTGATCAAGACAGTGTGGTATTGGCATAAAGATAGATCAATGAAACAGATTAGAGAGTACAGAAATAGATGCACACATATATGGTCAATTGATTTTCAACAAAAGGACAAAAGCAATCCCATGGAGTAAAGTTAGTCTTTTCAACAAATGATTCTGTGACAGTTAAACAACTATATGCAAAAATAAACCTTTATCTATATCTTATACCATATAAAAATTAAATTCAGGACATATTTTAGATCAAACTGTAACTTCTAAGGCTTAAACTTCTAGAAGAAAATATCAGTATCCTTAGACAAAGATTTCTTAGATACGATATCAAAAACACAAACCATAAAAGAAAAAAAATGGATATGTTGGAGTTCATCAAAATTAAGAACTGTGACAGAGAGAACTTCATCAAAATTAAGAACTTTATTAAGAGAATGAAAAAACCACAGACTGGGAGAAAATATTTGGAAATCTTCTATCTGGCATATCATGTCTGGTCCAGAATATATAAAGAATTCTCCAAGTCCAAAAATAAGAAAGGAAACAATTATATTAAAAAATGGGCAAAAGATTTGGGAAGTCATTTTACCAAGGAAGATAAATAGATGATAATCACATGAAAAAATGCTCAACATCCTTAGGCATTAGAGAAATTCAAATTAAAACTATAACGAGATGACACTGCACACCCATTGGAATGGCTAAAATTAAAAGAAAAATGAACACATACACCTATACAAAGATAAACCTGCAGTCCCTAAACTGGAAACAAAACAAGTGTTCAACAACAACTTGTAGTATAATTATACAGTGAAATATGACACAGCAACTAAAGGAATTAGCTATTGATACATGCAATAGTACAGATGAATCTCAAAATTATGATAATTAGAAAAGTCATGAAAAATGATATATGCCATATGCCTTAATTTATTTAAAATTCTAGAAAGTCCAGGGTGCCTGGGTGGCTCAGTGGGTTAAGCCTCTGCCTTCGGCTCAGGTCATGATCTCAGAGTCCTGGGATCGAGTCCCGCATCGGGCTCTCTACTGGGCAGGGAGCCTGCTTCCCTCTCCCTCTTTCTCTGCCTGCCTCTCTGCCTACTTGTGATCTCTGTCAAATAAATAAATAAATAAAAATCTTTAAAAAAAAAAATAGGGAAGCCTGGGTGGCTCAGTTGGTTAAGCAGCTGCCTTCGGCTCAGGTCATGATCCCAGCGTCCTGGGATTGAGTCCCACATCAGGCTCCTTGCTCGGCAGGGAGCCTGCTTCTCCCTCTGCCTCTGCCTGCCACTCTGTCTGCTCTCTCTCTCTCTCTAACAAATAAATAAATAAAATCTTTAAAAAATAAAAAATAAAATAAAATTCTAGAAAGTCCAAATGAATTTATGTGACAAAAAGCTGATCAGTAATTTCCTGTGGACTGTCAGGAAGTGGTGGTGTGAAGGAATTGGAGAGAGGGATGACAAAGGAATTCAAGGAAACCTTTGGGGTGATGGATGTATCCATTATCTTGACTGTAGTGATAGTTTCAAGTGTGTGTGTGTATTACATACAAAAGTTTTAAAGGTTTTAAAATTGTATACTTTAAATATGTATAGTTTCTTGTCTATCAATCATACCTCGATAAAATTGCTAAAGTACTTTAAAAAAAATACTATGTGGGTGGGCCTTATCCGGTTTGTTGAAGGCCTAAATAGATAAAAGGCTAAGAATGAATTTTCTCTCTGCTTGTCTTCAAACTGGGACATCAGTCTTCTCCACCTTCAGACTTGGACTAAGACTGTAATTTACACCATTGCCGTTCCTGGGTCTCTAGTTTGGGACTATGGATTTTAGGCTTTTCAGCTTCCATAAGTGCAAGAGTGAATTCCTTAAGTAAATATACACATATATACACACACATGTGTGTATATATGTAAATACATACATATATAGAGATAATTATATATGTGATATAAAATTCTATAAATTTATATTATTGAAATATCGTATTTATATATTTTTACGTTATCTGTTAGATTATACACATAATTTTATGTATAGATTACAGAATAGAGAATAGGAGATATGTACATATCTCTCATATTTTAAATGTATATGTGTGTATATACATGTGTGTATGTGTGTATATATATATATATATACACACATGTAGATATAGATAGGCATAGATATGCAGATATTTCCCATTAGTTCTGTTTCTCTGGAGAACCCAGACTGATACAGAAGCAGAGAATGTGGACAGTTAGATCAGTCAAGGAATGCTCCTCAGCCAGGTGGTAGAACTGGACGGACAAAGAGACAGGAGTTGACGAAGATAAAGCAGGGAAGACAGAAGAATGGGGCAGCTGGGTATGGGGGAAATAGGAGGAGGGCCTGGGAAGTAGGGGTGTCCACATGTTAACTAACAGATACAGAGGGGATAATGAGTGAATGAAATAGTCATCAGGATGAGAACTTTAACTGAAAACTTTGAGAAACAGATTTCCAGATGATGACAAGATATTGGGACATGGAAGGTAGACCACTGAGAAAAAGAGGAGGTGATGCCTATCGGCATTGTGCGAAACAGGGAGCTGACTGACCAGGTCCTTGAATCATCCCTGTGAATTCTGAAGAATCCAGGCTGGCTGTATCAGCATCTCCCACTTGCAGGTTTTGCTAGTTCAAATGATTCAGTATCTCTGTAGAAAATCTCATTCCTAAACACACATAAAATGACCATGGAAAACATCATGCCTGAAATATTTTGATCAGAAAAACTGTGTCTTTGGTGTTCTAGATGGTCTAGCCCTTTCTTGTCCTTTCATGGTGTTTTCAGCCTTGCAAGCTATAGGACTTAGAAAAATCCTATTAAAGAAGTTCCTTTCCTGTGATTGATCTTTCCTAATCCCTCACCTGGCAGCTCTGCTTTAGCCCAGTGACTTGAGTTAGTTATGATTGGATGGGTCCTATGAAATGAAGGCACTGGATTCGATTAGATCAGCAAGAGGTTTTGGACCTTGTTTGTTGTTGTTGACTCCTTCGGAAATTTGATGAAAATATGAGTCCTTTTTCTGGGAAAATGAACATTGCACGTATCCACACAATTCTGCTTTCAGCCTAAAGGCAGTTCATAGATCGTCACTTAATATAACCTGAACTTGATTATCATGGGTATTTTTCAATTCTACAATACTAGATATTGTAAGAGTTACACTACAAAATCAGTTGGCTTGTTAGCAAAAAACAAAACAAAACAAAAAATATATACATACACACACACACACACACATATATATATACATATATATATATATATTTAGTTTTATTACAGTTCTCTCCCCTCAAGTTGTCCCTGAGATCTTTTTCTGTAATTGGTGACATCTAGAGCTACCGTATACATTTCTCTCTGCTTATGGCATGATATTTCTCTCCTAGTGCGACCCTTGCCTGTCAGAGCACCTGATAGCCATCTTATTCACCCCAACAGATTTTATTTAAAAAGGATCAATCTCGGGATGCCTGGGTGGCTCAGTTGGTTGGGCGGCTGCCTTCGGCTCAGGTCATGATCCCAGCGTTCTGGGATCGAGTCCCACATCGGGCTCCTTGCTCAGCAGTGAGCCTGCTTCTCCCTCTGACTGCCACTCTGTCTGCCTGTGCTCGCTCCTGTTCTCTCTCTCTATCTGACAAATAAATAAATAAAATCTTTAAAAAAAACCAGGATCAATCTCTTCTGCTGAAACAGCTGAGCCTGACTTCCTGTTTGTTGACTGGCAATGGCCCAACCTCGCAGCTGAAGTGGTGGAAGGGACATCAGAGACTCCAACTATTGCTGGGCAATTCTCTCTGAATGGGGAATACAAGCTGGAGAGATGGGCTTGGCACAGAAAGGAGTGGAGGGAACTATGGGTGATGGCAGGGTCTCTGCTGCACATATTTGTGCTCGTGGTTCCAAGAGTGTTTAGAAATGGCCAGCCCAGGAATAGACAACGGAGTGAAGTAAGGAAAAGAGGAAAGAAAAAAAAAAGGTCCTAAAAGGTCCTTCCCAAGCAAGCAAGCAAGCAACCAAACACACACCATTAAAAAAAAACAATCATGTCTAGAGATAGACTTCATTTTTTATTCCTCTTAAATTAAGATCAGTCACCAACGTGGAAGCTTTCTCTTTCTGTGAAAAGGTCCCTAATCATCTGTCCGCGGCAGAAGTAGGAGATCTGTCTGCTTAGTAGCCAGGGTAAATGCAAATTCTGATCCATTTTAGAAAATGGGCTCTGTAGATGAGGTTATTTCTTCCAGCTCTAGAAACCACATACTAGAAACCACTAAAAGACATCAAAAGAAGAAGAATCAAGCAATAGATGGGTCATAGCTGTGTCCTAAAAATCTCAAGGTAAACAAAACTACTTCAGTCACTCCCCAAACATAGTTCTGAGTTCCCTGGAAGCCAAGGTAAGAAATTTAATGACAGAGGTAGTCTTCATTAGCTACTAAATAAATACATCAGCTTTAAATTTTTTCCCTATCATTAAACTCTCAAGTAAATTTACCTGTCGTGCAGATATTCAACTAATATGGTGCATTTAAATACCTTCAATTGTATTTGAGATACAGGGACATTTTTATATGGAAAGTTCTCAAATATATTCTTGATAAGTGTCAAGGGGAGGATATTAAGTCATTCACTTGTTAAGGTTCTCTCAGAGGTAGTTTAGGGAAGTCTATCATGAAAGTCTTATTTGCTAGTTTTTGACTTGGCATGAGGATAAAACTTAGACTAGAAGAGAATTTAGGCTAGAGGAATACATCTTTAGCTATTCTTCTTAGAAAATTCTTTTCAATTATCAGTTGTCTCAGGTGGGCAATTAACAGACAATGAATGGCAGGTAATTTGAGACGTAAAGCTTCGATATTCCGCACGGCTGATCAAAGACTCATGTGCTATAATCATTTGATGTGCAGAGCTGAGGTTTTATTATGAACGAAGAGGCTTGACTTATATTCTTGCCTTGGTGGAAAAGTTTTTCCATTTGTTCCCTGGGTAGTTTTCAGATGCATATGCAAACAGTGCCAAGATATTTTTCAGGAAGCAGCCTTGAATAACTAAAATATCTCTTGATAAGCAAATTAAATAACAAAACTGTTTAGTCTGAAAACTGGAGCACATCGACCCTTAGTGACTATTTAGAATTTTGCAAAATTTTAGGCTTTTTTCAGAAATAATCAATGGGATTACTTGCTTTAGGATGATTGCTAAAGAGAATAAAACTATGCCAACATCAAAGAAGAGGACACACACATTCTTGTTTGCGTTGGAAGAGAGAATGCCTCCAGCTCTCCAAAAGTTGTACCAATATGTTGGTATGAGTTTCAGGGAATGGGAAAGGAGTTACAGAGTTGCAACTAAGAGTGCACAAGATTCTTACTTCTGCTTCTCAGGACTCATTTAAAGGCACTGTTGAAGTTAGACCAAGTAGAACCAGATTTACATTATTCATTTCAGTAAGGATGAAAAGGGTCATGGCACATATAAGCTATAAAAACGGTTTTCCACATTAAAAAAAAAAAAAAAAAGATTTCCTTTAGAGTCAAAGTCCACTCAAGTATCTTGTCCTGTGATTTATGATTTGAGAACAAAGAATTCCTTTGCCTTTTATCCCGTTTTTTCCCCCCATCTGGGAGTGTGATTATCTTGTAAATTTGTAAATAGCCAGGCAGAATGGGATGCAGAGAAGAATTTAGTAAAGAAAGACACTTCTTTGAGTTCAGGATTTGGAAAACTGGTCCAACCAATGTTGGCAGTGTGCAATGAACAGAGGAGTATAATCAATAGAACCAGAGATCCAAATAAACAATAAACAACAAAATGTTGTTTATTTAAATATAAATATATTTAAATGTAAATTTATATTTATTTGTAAATAAATATACATATATGTTTAAAATAGATTATAAAATAGACTTTAAGTCAAATTCAGTTATAAGAGACAAAGAAGATCACTATAAAAATATGGGGTCAATTCACCAAGAGGATATCACAATTATAAATATATATGTGCTCAATACCAGAGAACCTAAATGTAGTAAGTAAATATGAACAAATCTGAAGGGAGAAAGAGACAATAATACAATAATTGTAGAGGACTTCATTACCCTGCTTTCAACAATGAACAGATGATCCAGACAGAAAATCAATAAAGAAACACTCGACTTGGGGCACCTGGGTGGCTCAGTGGGTTAAAACCTCTGCCTTCGGCTCGGGTCATGATCCCCGGGTCCTGGGATCCAGTCCTGAGTCAGGCTCTCTGCTCAGGGGAGAGCCTGCTTCCCTTCCTCTGTCTGCCTGCCTCTCTGCCTACCTGTGATCTCTGTCTGTCAAAATAAATAAATAAAATCTTAAAAAAAAAAAAAAGAAAAGAAATACTCGACTTGAACTACCTCTTAGACCAAATGGACCTATCAGACATATCCAGAACATTCCATCCAGGAGCAGCAGAATATACATTTTCCTCAAGTGCATAGGAAACATTACCCAGGATAGATCATACGTTGAGCCACTAAAATAAGCCTTAGCAAATGTAAGAAGGGTGAAATCGTATCAACTATCTTTTCAAACCACCATGATTTGAAACTAAAAATCAGTAACAGGAGGAAAACTGGAAAACTCATAGATGTGTTGAAACAAAACAATACACCCTGAACAACCAATGGGTCAACGAAGAAACCAAAAGGGAAACCAAAAAATATCTTGAAACAAAAGAAAATGGAGATACAACATATCAAAATTTATGAAATGCAGCAAAACCATTTTAAGAAGGAAATTTAGGGGCACTTGGATGGCTCAGTCATTAAGCATCTACCTTCAGCTCAGGTCATGATCCCAGGGTTCTGGGATCAAGCCCGGCATCATGCTCCCTGCTTGGTGGGAAGCCTGCTTCTCCCTCTCCCACTCCCCCTGCTTGTGCTTCCCCCTCTAGCTGTGTCTCTCTCTGTCAAATAAATAAATAAAATCTTTAAAAAAAAAAAAGGAGAGAATTTATTGTGTTGAATTTCTATAGTAAGAAAGAAGAAAAATTTCAAATATACAACCTAAATTTATACCTTAAGGAACTGAAAAAAGAAGGACAAACTAAGCCCAAAGAAAAGATCAATGAAATGAATTGCTTGTTTTTTGAAAAAACAAAACTGACAAACTGTTACCTAGACTTACCAAGAAAAAAGGGACAGTTCAACATCCACAAATCAATAAATGTGATATACCACATTAACCGAATGAAAGATAAAAATCATATGATCATCTCAATAGATACAGAAAAAGCATCTGACAAGATTCAACATTCTTTCATGATAAAAATTCTCAAGAAACTGAAAAAAAAATTCTCAAGAAACTGGATATAGAAGAAATGTACCTCAATATCATCCTCAATTGGGAAAGGTTAAAAGCTTTCCTTATAACAGAAATAAGAGAAGGGACCTCAGTCTCACCATTCCTATTCAACTTTGTACTGGAAGTCCTAGCCAGGGCATCCAGCCAAGAAAAAGAAGTAAAAGACATAAAAATTAGAAAAGAAGATGTAAAATTGCCTCTAACTGATGATATGATCTTATATATAGAAAAGCCTAAAGATTCTGCAAAAAACCTTTTAGAACTAATTAACAGATTCAGTAAAGTTGCAGTATACAAAACCAACACACAAAAATCAGTTGCATTTCAACATACTACAAGGAAGTCTCTAAAAAAAAGTTTGAAAACCTCGTGTACAGGGGCACCAGGGTGGTGCAGTTGGTTAAGCATCTGAGTCCTGGTTTTGGCTCAGGTTGTGATCTCAGGGTCATGAGATTGAGCCCCACATCTGGCTCCAAAGTCTGCTTGGATTCTTTCTCCCTCTCCCTCTGCTCCTGCTCACCCTCTGCCTGCCCCCCTCAAAAATAAATAAATATATCTTTTTTTTAAAAAATCCCATTTACAAGAGAATCAAAAATAACAAAATAGTAAGGAATAAATGTAATCAAGGAGGTGAAATACCTGTGTGCTAAAAACTATGAGACATTGATGAAAGAAATTGAAGAAGACATAAATAAATGGAAAGATGTCTCACTTTCATGGGTGAAAAGGATTAGTACTATTAAAATGTCCATACTGCCCAAAGCCATCTATGGATTCAAACCAATCTCTACAAAAATTATAATGGCATTTCTCACAGAAATAGAAAGAACAATCCTAATATTCATATGGAACTGCAGAAGTCCCCTTATAGACAAAACAAAACTAACTAAGAACAAAACTGGAAGCATTACAATTCCTGGTTTCAAACTCTACTACAAAAATATAGGAATAAAAAAGTATGATAGTGGCATAAAAACAGACACATAAACCAGTGGAACAGAAATAAGAATCCTGAAATTAACCCATGCATATATGACCAACTAATATCTGGCAAGTAATCAAGAAAATCTATAGGGGAAATGATAAGTCTCTTCAATAAATTATGCCAGGAAGAATGAGGAATGAAGAAGAATGAAATTGGACCCCTATCTTACACCACTCAAAAAACTAACTCAAAATGGATTAAAGACTTAAATGTAAAACCTGAAACTGTAAAACTTCTAGAAGAAAACATAAGGAAAACCTCCTTCACATTGATCTTGGCAATAATTTTTTGGGTATGACACCAAAAATACAAACAACAAAAGCAAAAATGAACAAGTGGGACTATATCAAACTAAAAAGCTCTGCACAGCAAAAGAAACAATTAGCAAAATAAAAAGGCAACCTATGGAATGGAAGAAAATATTTGCAAACCATCTATCTGATAAGGGATTACTGTTCAATATATATAAGGAACTCATAGAACTCAACAGCAAAGAAACAAAAAAACCAAACAGTCTGATTTTAAAATAAGCAAAGAACATAAATAGGTATTTTTCCCAAAGAAGACACACAAATGGTCAACAGGTACATGAAAAGATGCTCAAATCATTCATCATCAGGGAATCACAAATCAAAACCATAATGAGATATCACCTCACACCTGTTAGAATGACTATTATCAAAAGGACAATAGATAATAAGTGTTGGCAAGAATGGAGAAAAGAGAATGCATGTGCACTGTTGGTAGGAACGTACATTGGTACAGTCACAAAATAAAACAGTATAAAGGGTCCTTAAAAAATTAAAAATAGAGCTACCGTATGATTCACCAGCCCCGCTTCTGGGTATAGATGGGCAGTAAATAACATCACTATCTTGAAGTGATATCTGCATGTTTATTGCAGCATTATTCACGATAACCAAGGGAACAACCCGTTTCCTCAATGGGTCTAAAAGGAACATGTGAGAATATATATACAATACTATTCAGCCATAAAAAGGAAGCCCTACCTTTTGTGACAACATGGATGGACCTTGAGGTCATTCTGCTGAATGAAATAAGTCAGGCAGAGCAAACACTGTATGACCTTACTTTACTTTTTAATCTTTCCTTTTCTTTTTCTTTCTTTCTTTTCGTTTTTTTAGATAGATGGAATCTAAAAAAGCTGACCTCAAATTGAGAGTTGGCGGTGGTTGTCAAGAGCTGGGAGGCTAAGGGAAATCGGGAGATGTTGGTCAAAGGGTCCAAACTTCCAGCTACAAGATGGTTAAGTTCTGAGGGTCTAATGTCCAGCATGGTGACTGTAATTAATAGTACTTTATTATATACTTGGAAGCTGTTAAGAGAGTAGATCTTAAAAGTCATGACCAGGGGTGACAGGCTGGCTCACGCAGTGGAGTGTGTGACTCTTCATCTCAGGGTTGTGAGTTCGAGTCCCCCGTTGGGTGTAGAGATGACTTAAAAATAAAATATTTCCAAAGACATCACCACACACACCCACCCCCCCACACAGACGCACCGAGTACTTATGTGGGGGACAAAGGTGTTAACTAACCTTATTGTGGTAATCATTTCCTAATATCTACGGTTCGGGACTCCTGCCTGAGCTCCAGAATGATAAGATAATAAATCGGTGTTGTCCAAAGTCACCAAGGCTGGGGTCATTTGTTACAGCAGCAACAGAACACTAATCCCATGGGCAAAGTGGGTGAAATGTATCACTGTCCTCAGGGGTTGATGTAAAAGGCCATCTTGGGCTTGGCAGGAATTGAAGAACAGTTGAGGGGAGGGGAGTAGGTGCGGTCTCAGTTATTGCCCGGTAGAGAGCTCATTCCCCGCTCCCATCCCTTAGCTCTCTGCATTCAGAAGTAAGAGACAGCAGAGCCGCTGCAGAAAATGTATTAGATGCTCTGCCCTCACCCGCCCCCCCCAGTGTGAACGACAAAGATGCGTGTGGTAGACTATTCCTCTAACCTGAGGCCAGACTGCAGAACAGGACATACGGGTCCCCAGGAGAAGGCACACCACCAAAGAGGAGGAAATCCAGGCTGGAGACTCCAACTTAGCATGAGCAGTTTGCCTGTCAGGGGAAAGTATTCGTTTGAAGCAGAGCCCGTGGACTAAAACCTCACCCAGCCTCCCCAGCATGGTGAAAATGGCTGTATATTCAAAGAGGGGCGCCCCTCTGAGACCCGGACAGCAGTGTGGCTGGCTGCCTCTCCCGGCTTTCCATTTGGCCCCATGGCAGGGGGTAGAGATGGAAACTGCAGGCTGACGGGAGGCCCAACATTTCTCCTTGTTGTTGACTGACTGGCTAGCAGTGAAGATAAATGAATTCTCTCTCTCCTGGCTGCCAGCAGCTGGCAGAGCCCTGAGGGGGTCTCCCTGGAGAAACAGTGGGGTTCTTAAGGAGGTCTGGCAAGAGCAACTCAGGGATCTGGCAATTTGGGGTCTTAAAGAAAATTCGAGCTTCCTACATTTTGTCCTAAGCTTGTGGGTCTTGGAACTTTGGGTTAGTTGAGGTAGTTTTTTTGTCCTATATTTGCATTTAGAACTAAGAAATCACCACGTGGGAGTGACGTGCTTGGACTAGGGTGCCTAAAAGATAGAGATTATATGTTTTATGATATATAATTATATATAATATAATATTATAATTATATAATTTTATAAATATCCATTGACGGAGATGCTTAAAATGACAACCTTTCCTAGAGAGACTGTTTCTGTCTTATCAAGGAAGATTCACTGGGCGAACCACCTGTAAATGTCAGAGAGGGAGTCCCCGTGGCATGAGGAGGGGTGGCAAGGCTGCTCACAGCTTGGATTTGTTAATATAAGGGCTTGTCTCTGAGGACAGAGAAGCAAATCAGCCCTGAAAGGGAAAGGCAGAGGGAGGATTTAGGGGAGGGCCTCCAGGACTCTACCGTATGCTGATTAAACTGGCTCTCTTATTCCCATGGGATTAAGCCTTTAGTGTCCTTTGATCACTGGAAGTATCAGGGTGGCCTTGAGGGTGAAATCCTGGGCTTTCTGCCAGTAGGCACCTAGGAGGGCTTTGCTGCCAGGCAAATACTAGGGAAAGCAAGAGAACTGAGAACATATTTGCACCCTGAGTTCGCAAAACAAACGTCATACAATGGATATAAATGATGCTCTGTGTCCTGAAGCATTCAGCATTCAGGGAAACAATCTCAGCGTTTCCCTCCTGCTCAAATAACGCGTGGCCTTGTTGTCTAAGGCTGCAAACAGGGGCACCTTAGGAGAATAGGCTGAGAAATACTCATATCACCTCTTCACGGCCATCCCTGGCGAACAGTTGTGTAGACAAGCATCACTGGCTTTGTCTGACATTTACCAGATTCCTGCATAAACAACCAGTACCTGCGTCTCTAGCAGCTGGGAAAGAAATAAGATTTAATAGGTTGCGACAGATAAGGCAGTCCGATCTGGCTGACTCTGTTTTGAAACAAGACTGGATACCCTTGTAGGAGCTGCAAATGTGTAAATATGTACTAAACGTGTCACTGAAAGCCTGGTAGGCACAGCCCTGGGCTTCACAGAGGTGTGAGGGGGAAGACGTTTCCTCGGTGTGCAGCTGTAGAAAGTTTTAACACCCTCTGTCTCTGTGGATGAAACACTGTCATCTTGGCAGCTCCGAAGCCTGTCTGTGTTCTTCTCGAATATTCCGCTGTATTCAGAGAAAATGATCCACAGTAATTTTAAGAGGGAGCTATCCCCTGTAGAGGTCAGGATGGAAAAATTAACTTTTCCAAGGGGCTGGCCGTCCTGTTAAGGAGACAAGGCTTATGCAGGTGAAGAGAAAGATGACCTTCAAGATGGAGGGAAGGCTTAGAGCAGGTTGGTGAAGAGACTGGAGAAATCGTTTCGGATTGGAAAATGAGCATGGTGGAGTTCCCAGGGTGCTAACCTGTGGGCGTGGTGGGGTGAGAAATCTCTTTGCAGCAGCACTGAGTTCTGCGTTGAAGCTCTGGAACATTCATTCGCATGAAATAAGGTGAAAGAAGTAGAAGGGAGGGGTGAATGGGAGGGGAAGGGAATTGGTGATAGAAAAGGACTAGAGGGGGGACGCCTGGGTGGCTCAGTTGGTTAAGCGGCTGCCTTCGGCTCGGGTCATGATCCCAGCGTCCTGGGATCGAGTCCCACATGGGGCTCCTTGCTCGGCGGGGAGCCTGCTTCTCCCTCTGCCTCTGCCTGCCTCTCTGTCTGCCTGTGCTCGCTCTCTCTCTCTCTAATAAATAAATAAAATCTTAAAAAAAAAAGAAAGAAAAGGACTAGAGGGAAGCAAGGGCAAAAATGAACTATTGGGACTCCATTACGATGAAAAGCTTTTGCACAGCAAAGGAAACAGTCAACAAAACCAAAAGACAACCAACAGAATGAGAGAAGATATTTGCAAATGACATATCCGATAAAAGGTTAGTATCTAAAATCTATAAGGAACTTAGCAAACTCAACACCCAAAGAACAAATAATCCAATCAAGAAATGGGCAGAGGACATGAACAGGCATTTCGGCAGAGAAGACATCCAGATGGCCAACAGACACATGAAAAAGTGCTCCCCATCACTCAGCATCAGGGGAATACAAATCAAAACCACAGTGAGATACCACCTCACACCAGTCAGAATGGCTAAAATTAATCAGTCAGGAAACGAAAGATGTTGGCAAGGACGAGGAGAAAGGGGAACCCTCCTACACTGTTGGTGGGAATGCAAGCTGGTGCAGCCATTCTGGAAAACAGTATGGAGTTTCCTCAAAAAGTTGAAAATAGAGCTACCCTATGAACCAGCAATCACACTACTGGGTATTTACCCTAAAGATACAAATGTAGTGATCCGAAGGGGAACATGTGCATGAATGTTTATAGCAGCAATGTCCACAATAGCCAAATTATGGAACGAGCCTAGATGTCCATCAACAGATGAATGGATAAAGAAGATGAGGTATATATATACAATGGAATACTATGCCACCATCAAAAAACCAAAATCTTGCCATTTGCAATAACATGGATGGAATTAGAGGGTATTATGCTAAGCAAAATAAGTCGATCAGAGAAAGACAATTATCACATGATCTCACTGATATGAGTAATTTGAGAAACAAGACAGAGGATCATAGGGGGAAGGGAGGGAAAAACGAAACAAGATGGGACCAGAGAGGGAGACAAACCACAAGAGACTCTTAATCTCAGGAAACAAACTGAGGGTTGCTGGAGGGGAGGGGGATGGGAGGGATGGGGTGACTGGGTGATGGACATTGGGGAGGACATGTGCTATAGTGAGTGCTGTGAATTGTGTAAGACTGATGATTCACAGACCTGTACCCCTGAAACAAACAATACATTATATGTTAATAGAAAAGGCCTAGAGGAAGAGTAGGTTTTCTGTCAGTTTCCTCCAAAATGTCTTCCAGGGTCTTGTTGATACAATTAACATGTCAACGCAGCCCAGGATCCCAACTATCAATCCTGGATGGGGTGCCTGACCTGATTCCAATCACCTGGCTAGGTGGGTACTTTCCAACCCCCAGAGAGGGAGCAGCTTGCAGCAGGGACCAATGAATCCAAAGTTTTGGGAAGCTTCCCAGCACCGTCCAGTTCTCTGGTGGCCCCAGATTTACAGGAACGTGGGGCTCCTCCTGGGGTCTGGTGGTTGAGACAGAGCCTCAGACCTATTCAGGGCCACTTAAAACTCAGAGAGTGAAACTGCAGGTCTCAGGAGCAAAGCCAAAGCTGTCTGTTAGCAATGAAACCTTCAGAAAAGACCTAAGACACTGGCAACAGTAGGTCACGTAGAGAGTATGGAGAGAGTGTCCTGGGGCTGGTGACCAATGCGAGATATGGAAATAATTCTTTGTTCAAGTGTAACATAGTGCCACCAGCTCCAGACCCTTCCAATTTTAGTTTCCTTAAAAGTCTAGATCCCATCTCAGTAAGAGCTGGATGCTATATTTGGTTGGTTGATGAACTGAGACCCATCAATTTCAATATCCCTAGATTACGGCAAAATCATTTAGAGGCCCCTCTGACTGATGGGTTATTCTTTTTCCCTTCCATCATCACAGCATGTCGACTGTGTGTTTGCCATAATTAACTAACTTAATGTTAATAGCAAACTTCAGTGATGTATATCAGCCCTCAAACTCACTAAGATCTTAGGAGGAAAAAAAAAGACTAATTTTTTTTTCTTACTTAACACAATCCCCTGAGGAAATCAGAAGCTAAGGAAATTTCCAGCTATGAAATTAAAAACTATTCCCTCAGCGGATTAAGTCAAATAATAGGGAACAATAGTGGCTATAACTTAACTGCAAGGGACTTTTTAGTGTCATTTCAGAGTTGGCAGGGCTGGAACACAATGGGCCTTCAATAAATGTTGAAACATACAGGGGCTGGGGGCTGGGGAGAGATTGAGAGAATGAGGGATGGATCAGGAGTAGGTGGGAGGAGGGAGAGAAGGACTGATGACTCCAGTTTAGTTCTGATTTTTGAGGAAGCCAGTGAAAAGAGAGACTGAAAATATATATAATTAGGTCTGTTGGAAAAGTATTTAATTGCTTCCTAAAACTTTTGACATGTCAATAGTTACACTGACAATCAAGGGGATCCTGTAAAAATGGTATACGGGGGGAGGAATCTCCAATATTGCTTGCAGTTATGATACTGAGAATCCTCTGGAATGTAAACAAGTGAGGTGTGTCTGGGTCAGGTAAAAATAATATCAACAGGAGGTGTCTGGGTGGCTCAGTTGGTTAAGCATCTGCCTTTGGCTTAGGTCATGGTCTCAGTGTCCTGGGATGGAGCCCCACATGGGCTCTCTGCTCAGAAGTCTGCTTCTTCCTGTCCTTTTGCCTGCCACTCTCCCTGCTTGTGTTCTCTCTCTCTCTCCAATAAATAAATAAAATCTTGTTTTAAAAACAGGATAATATCAACAATGGGGCACCTGGGTGGTATAGTTATTTGAGTGTCCAACTCTTGGTTTCAGCTCAGGTCATGATCTCAGGGATCATGAGATCTGGCCCTGCATTGGGCTCTGCACTCTGCTCAGAGTCAGTTTGAGACTCTCCCTCTGCTCCTCCCCTCTCAATAAAATAAATAAATCTTAAAAAAGAAGATAACACCAACAAAGAAAGGTGTTCTCTTGAAACTTGGGTTAAAATAACAGTGATACCATCTATTCTCAACCTCTTAAAAATGTTTTCTATATTATATATACACATAATTTTTAATTAAGAGATTCAGGTGTGGAAGTGAGCACCCACCTGAGACCCTTTCTGGTGATTAAATTAAAGCTGTCTATAACACTGGGGAAACCTGTCTTTACAATTTGGACATTAGCATATGGTTGACAGGTGATTTGTCCCAGTCTATAGTATTTGAGATTTGGGGCTCAGGGTTAGGATTCTACCTACCTTCACCACTCTGCCCGAAATTCTAAGTGAAAGATGTGACCTTAATCCACAGATATTAATCAAAACCCAATTAAACACCAGGTGGTTAACGATGACAATCTCAAGTTCCTGTTTTGAACTCCTTTGAAGAAAATACTGACAAAAATATAAAAATGGAAATTGGACCAAAGGAAGTGGAAGGTGGGAAGAAGGAAATCATGAGAAAGGCCTTGAGAGGTGATCAAAAGTAAAAGAAATCCCAAGGAAAGTCCTGAAGTCTTATGTGGTGCCTCTACCACCTTTGCTGCTCTGAGCCACATCTTCAACATAAAACGGACTCCGCCCTCCACAGTGTAGGGACCTGAGTATTCTTACAGGGCAGGGAGTGAACACCAGGGCTCTTTGCATTTAACCTGCTTCCCACACCAACAAGGGACCAGCAGAAGCTTCTAGTTTTCTTTCTCAGGTCCACCTTTCTCTTGCCACTTCTAGGGTATATATACTTAGACACATTATCTCTGCTTTTGTTCTGGACCAGCCAAAGCTCTTTCTCTATCTTCTCTTTCTTAATTTTTAAGGTTTCATAGTCTATCATGCCTTAGCCTATTCATTGTGCATTATAATTCGAATATAAAGCAATAAATCAAGATTTTGTTGTTGTTCCAAGTGATAGAAAACTAACTCCAACTGACTTTAGCACAAAAACAAGTGAATAGGTTCTCATGATGGAAAAATCTGGAACTTCAGGTATATCTGGGTCCAGGGGCTTGAACCACATCAAATTATTAGCACTCAGTTTTCTTCTCTCTCATCTTTATTAACATCAAGAAGATGGTCCCCGTACGGGAGCTCCCAGCAGCTTCAAACTTCTATCATCCATATGTGAGTAACGAGAATTATCTTCAAGAGCTTATCTTTCCCTATAATTTCAGTAAAAGTCACGGGGTTGCATCCCATCCCCATCCCCATCACTGAAGGCATCAATGTAGTCAGCAAAATACAACATGCTGGCTTGCCATGCTAGGCCACATGCCGACTCCCCGACCTGTGGGCACGGTCAATCCTACTGAGCTATATGGACCGGAAGTGGTGTTGTGACCATAAAGAAGGGCAAAAGCAATCACTGTCCACCACATAACCTTTATGCTTTTTCTTTTTCTCCACTTTCCTGAGAACATCAGAAGGTCCTTTTATTTGCTTTTCAGGAACCACTTCTCCTACCTTCAGTTCCAATTGGAAAATGAATTTCTCAGTTAGTTGTCCACTTAAACGGTGTGGTTCACCTCCTCTGCCCTCCTTTCCCTTCCCTCAGAGCTATCAAACTAAGAGAAAATATTTCCCTCAGAATTTGCTGCCTGCTTTCAAGGCTCTTCTAGCCGACTTGCCTCTGCTCTGATAATGTCTCTTTTCTGATTATTTCTGCTTTCCTCCAGACCAAGTTCCCTCATCCTACACCATTCTGCTACCTCTTCCATTTGCCCATTTCTACTAGCATCTCAGCCTGCCAAACAATGCTGACCTTAACAAATAGTAACACAATTACTTGTTAAACTATTGACCCAAAAGAGGTCGTTTTAAAAAACTCCACAGGAAATGGGGGGGTGCTGGCGGGTAATTCACGATGTTGAGCGATGGTAAGAAGAGTAAAATTATTACACATGGGTAGAGGTAAGGAACGATTTTGCTTTGCATCCCATTCCAGGGGTAAGTAATTTGGTAGTATGGCAAGTATCCTGGGAGGTGATAGAGAAAATCCTGAATTTCTAGCTCTGGCTTTCTTTCCCTCTAAATGCATAATCCTACATTGCAGATTTGAATGTCTACAAGATGCCTGGTGGGTTGACCTAAACGGGGACAGAACTGGGTCTCAGAGAGCAGAGAGTGAGGGGTACAGCTGTGAGCTGAACTGCAGCATGGTGGTGTGTAGTTCTTAAGAGGACACTTTCTGGTACTGGAGTGTCTGAGTTCAAATCCTGGTTCTACCGTCTCTTAGCTCTGTGATCATGGTCTAAATACCTGCCCCTGTTTCCCATGTGTAAAATGGGCAAATCACTGGGGCGCCTGGGGGGTTCAGTAGTTAAGTGGCTGACTTCGGCTCAGGTCATGATCTCAGGGTCCTGGGATCGAGTCCCACAGCAGGCTGTGCACTCAGCCGGGAGTCTGCTTGTCCCCCTGCCCCTCCCCCCACTTGTGCTCTCTTTCTCTCAAATAAATAAATAAAATCTTTTAAAAAATGGGCAACTCACTGAATCTGCCTTGTAGGATCACTGTGAGTACTGAGTTAATACATGTAAAGCCTGTGCAGTGGTTTCTGGTACATAATAAGCAACATGTAAGTGTTGACAATTATTATTTTCAAATCCAGCCCATTATTTCCACACAGGAAGGTCTCCATCTTGTGAGATCTTCTAATATTTCAAGACAAGGTAGAGATGCAGCTTATCATGCATGGTTAAGTTCTCTGACCCTATATGTTTGATCTACTTGAAAAAATATTTCGAAACACCAAGAAAGCTGTGTTGGTTAGGAATGCATTCAGCTGCAAGTTACTGAAAACCCAGCTTACAATGGCTTAATCAAATGACTATATTTTTTGCCACATAAAAAGAAGTCCGACACAATCTCTTTGGAAAACTGCTTAGCAAGACATATGCTCTTGGGTGTGCACCCACCAGAAATATGTACATGTGTTTATCATCAGACTGCTTACGAACGTTCATTGATAATAACCAAAAACTGGATAGTATACCAACGTTCCCTAACAGTAGAATGGATAAATTATAGTGTATATACACATGGGATACCACACAGTAATGAAAACAAGTGAACCACAACACGTACCGATATGGAAGGATCTCACAAACATAATATTGAGTGAACGAACCAGACACAAAATAATATACATTCTACAATTTCAAGTATATAAGGTACAAAATCAGGGCAAATTAATCAGTGGTATTAGAAGCAAGAAGAGGGTTATCCTTGTGGTGGTGAAGAGTGAAAGGAGAGGGGCGCGTGGGGGGCTCAGTGGGTCGAAGCCTCTGCCTTCGGCTCGGGTCATGATCTCAGGGTCCTGGGATGGAGCCCCGCATAGGGCTCTCAGCTCTGCAGGGAGCCTGCTCCCCTTCCTCTCTCTCTGCCTGCCTTTCTGCCTACTTGTGATCTCTGTCTGTCAAATAAATAAATAAAATCTTTAAAAAAAGAGAGAGAGAGAATGAAAGGAGACCTGGAGGTGCAGGAGGACACTGGGTTGCTGGTTACTTTCTGTATCTTGATATGAGTTCTGCTTCCAAGGATGTATGCAGGTTGTGAGGTTTTGTTGAGCTATCCATTTATGGCTGGTGTCTTTTTTATATGTATATTACACTTCAATAAAAACACTTTAAAAGAAGTATAGAGGTGAGTGGTTGCTTTTATTGATTCTAAGACCTAGGATTTTACTTCATTTGTACACTACATCCTCAGCCTGTTGACCTTCGTTCTGTTTTTTTTTTTTTTTTAAGATTTTATTTATTTATTTGACAGACAGAGATCACAAGTAGGCAGAGAGGCAGGCAGAGAAAGGAGGAAGCAGGCTCCTTGCTGAGCAGAGAGCCTGATTCGGGGCTCGATCCCAGGACCCTGGGATCATGACCTGAGCGGAAGGCAGAGGCTTTAACCCACTGAGCCACCCAGGCGCCCCTGGCCTTCATTCTTAAGCCTGTTAGCTCATGTGATAACCACCCCATGCTCTGTCTCTCACATTCACCTTCATGGCCTGAGGATGAAGCCATCACCCTTTTTTATCAGAAAATCCAAAATTATTTCCCAGAAGCCCCCCTCACCCTAGCCCACAGCCATTCACTTCCATCACAAAGGCCAAAACTGGGTCATGTGGTCACTCTACTGGAAAGAGAGACCCTCTCTCCCATAGTGAAAGGTGCCGAGGAGGAAGACATTTGGGAAAGGTGTTTTTGTAATCAATCAACAGTATCTGCCATACAGGCCAGAGAAGATATATTTGCAAGTCAGATGCAATGGTTGCTACTTTTCTGGATCCCCATGTAAGAGCATTTTCCTGTGCGTGTGTGTGTGTGTGTGTGTGTGTTCCTGGGGATAATTTATCATATGGAATTTAAGAGATATTTTTGAGATTAACACAGCTGATCACTGAACTGTCTTACCTGATAAGCCAGGCCTACCCAAAATGATAAGATAGAGAGGAGAATAGGCTTAAGGATGACTCCGAGTGATAGGATCCTTTTGACACAAGTTGTGACTTTTTTTTTTTTAACTAAATAAACAAAGAAACATAGAATTACTCCTCTACAAACATCTGTACTAGTTAGATTTCAGACTATAAGGGCTCATTCAGTGCCTAAGTAAAAGCAGGTTTATTTTTCATTTGAACACTGGACACCCCTTCCAAAAATCCTGAGCCCTTGGTAATCTGTAATAAATTTTTTGTCGCTATGAATTTGCCTCTTTAGGTATTTCATGTAAGTAGGATCAAATGATATTTGTCCTTTTATGGCTTATTTCGCATAGCGTGATGCTTCCAAGGTTCGTCCACATTTTAGCATGTGTTGGGACTTCGTTTCTTTTTGTGGTTGAATGATATTACATTCATGGTTATACCACATTGTGTTCCTCCTTTCCCCCATCATTGGACATTTGGGTTACTTTTGACTGTTGTAAATAATGCTGCCGTGAACACTGGCATGTAAGTACCTGTTTGAGTCCCTGTTTTCAGATCTTTGGGGTATATGCCCAGGAGTAGACTTGCTGGGTCATACAGTAATTCTATGTTTGGCTTTTCGAAGAACAGCCGGACTACTTTCCAGTTGCTGCACTACTTGACATTCCCACCAGCAAAGCACGAGCGTTCCAATTTCTCCAAGGGTATGTTCTTTAACTGAATTTCCGCCACTAATGGGCATATTCCACATCTGTCCATCCTCATCTCCCATTTCACGTTTCTGGGAGAGAGAATGCCATTGGCCCAGTTCGGGTGGGATCAGGGGCTTGCCCCCAAATCAGCTGGCAATGCCGGGAGGAGGAGGGGTGCTGTGAAACCGAGGCAGTCAAGTGCTGGGGAGGGGGTATGGGATTGTGCAAGCTGAGCAGTCCATCCAGGATGTCTGTACCATACTCGGTTTCCTCTTCTCTGACATGGGGATAATACTACTTAATACAACACACCTGTGAGGATTCAACAAGATAATACATAGAAAGTTTTTAGTAATTGCCTCCCACTCAATATATGCAAGTTCGTAGCAACAGCCCCCGCGGGCTTAGAGTGGGAAAAGGATGCTTGGTGGGCAAGCACACCCTCCTCGGTCAAGTGTCCAGTGTACCTAGCTTTCCCATTACGAAGGAAGCTCTCCGTTGTAGATTTATAAGCCCTGAGTTTATCCAAAGCAATTTTTTTTAAAGATTTTATTTATTTATTTGATAGACAGAGATCACAAGTAGGCAGAGAGGCAGAGAGAGAGGAGGAAGCAGGCTGTCCCCAGAGCAGAGAGCCCGATGCCGGGCTCGATCCCAGGACCCTGGGATCATGACCTGAGCCGAAGGCAGCGGCTTTAACCCACTGAGCCACCCAGGCGCCCCTATCCAAAGCAATTTTTGAGCCTACTTCTATTTTCAGCCGATATCACCTTCAGCAGTAATGTGTTTCTTTACTACCTACTTTGTCCGGGAGTCATTTGTTGTATTTGTCCTAACTGCCTCCCACCCCCTGGTTCGAGCTCCTGTGACTGCAGGAGCCCTGGGACCTTCCCCAAAGGACCTGTTTGCATTTCTGACTTTAGGGGAACAGGAGGCATTCGCACAGGCGCCCGGCTTTCTTCTGAGTTGCTTTCCAAATCACGTCTTTTCTTTGCATATCTTCACAGACAAGCTTCTAGCCTTTTTAGCTTTACTGAAGCATCAGAGTGAAATCACCTCCTTACAGCATTCATGTAAGTTGCTGCCTGTGAGAAGGACAAAGCTAAGTGGCAGCTTTGTGATTGGCTAGGTGCTGCCGCCGGCTCTAGGCCTTGTTCTGGCTACTCCCTGCCCAGCACAGGCCGTGCAAACTCGTGCGACAATAAAATGACAATTTTCTTCTTTTTAGTTTTCTTTTCTTTTTTTTTTTTTTAAATGGAGAGAGAGAGTCTAGGTAGGCAGAGTGGCAGGCAGAGGGAGAGGGAGAAGCAGGCTGTCCGCTGAGTAGGGAGCTGCCATGGGACTCGATCCCAGGACCCTGGAATCAGGACCTGAGCTGAAGGCAGAAGCTTACCCGACTGAGACACCCACGTGCCCCAAAATGACAAGTTATCTTACCTGCCTTTAGATTATTCTTTTTTTTTAAAAGATTTTATTTATTTATTTGACAGAGAGAGAGGGAGAGAGAGCAAGCAAGCACAGGCAGAGGCAGATGCAGAGGGAGAAGAAGGCTCCCTGCCGAGCAAGGAGCCCGATGTGGGACTCGATCCCAGGACGCTGGGATCATGACCTGAGCCGAAGGCAGCCGCTTAACCAACTGAGCCACCCAGGTGTCCCTTATTATTATTTTTTTAGCTTTTTCTTTTAGGATTAGAGGTGCAATTAGGGGCATCTGCAAAGAGCTTCTTCTCTATACAAAACCACAGAGAGCCAACTGATGCTCTTCCTTGGGTGCCACCAACTGAGTCAATCACATTAACCCAAGCTCTGAGAAATGCTACTACGATGCGATCCATGGGCAACAGCTGTGTCTCTTCCCCACATACAGTCACTCCCAATTATCTGCACAAATGCAGAGGTGCGGTGGTGCAGATAATTCAAAACCACAAACAATCCAAATCCATTTCTGCTTGGCTTGAGAATACATTATGCAAATTTTGACAGCAAATTTACCTTCTTTATTACATTTTGCTTGGATTTATATTAAAAAATTATTTGCATTCTCTAGGAGCATGTGGGGCGGGGGAGGGGGAAGGGGAGGGATGGCATTCCTGGAGTTCAAGGGAAGCATTAAACCTTGGCAGTGAAAGAAGCCTTAGAAATCATAATGCAGCTACTCCTTTTTCTTCTTCTTCTTCTTTTTTTTTTTTTTTTAAGATTTTTTTATTTATCTATTTGTTAGAGAAAGAGCGAGCACAGGCAGACAGAGAGGCAGGCAGAGGCAGAGGGAGAAGCAGGCTCCCTGCCGAGCAAGGAGCCCGATGTGGGACTCGATCCCAGGACGCTGGGATCATGACCCGGGCCGAAGGCAGCCGCGTAACCAACTGAGCCACCCAGGCGTCCCTTCTTTTTTTTTTTAAGAGAAAGCAGCCAAGGCCGGGAGCAGTGATGTGACTTAGTGAGATCCCGAGATCCCAAAGCAAACTGGTGGCAGAGGAGGAACAAGAGGCTGCTCTCTGGCTTTTTCCTTTCAAGGGGAGAAACACACAGGACCATGTCAGAAGCCCGACTGAGTGTTTCAGCTTTTTCGGAACAAACCCAAACCCACAAACCATCTTGTTAGCCCTTCCGAATGCTGAAGCTAGCCACAGTCTTGCTTCTGGGGGGACGAACCTTCCAGAACAAGGCTGGATTGGGAGGTTCTGGCTTCGTAGGGACGAGGCAGTACCTGTTTCCCAGAGGCAGCTAATAGCCCCGGAGTGCTCCGAGCCTTCGTATCACATGCTGTGGGGATTCCAATTGCTTGGCATGAGCCAAGAGCTCTCAAGGAGGGTCACCTGAGTTCGGTGTGAGTCGGGAGTACGGCATTGTGGGGAGGCCACAGACGCTGGAATTAGCGGCTCTGGGCCTTGGGCAGTGTTGGGAGGGAGGTTGTGTATAGACACAGTGCTTTGAATCAGGACTCTAGCAGCATGTGCCAACCTGATGGGCTGGAACCTGGCCGCTGGTGAGTGAGGTTGACCTTGAAAAGCAGCTAAAGAGCAAACACGAAGCAGATGGGCAGGCCTCCCCACTCTGGCTAACTTCAGTTAAGAAGCATGGCAGGGAGGTTCAAGAAAAGACATTGACAAAGTCAGCCAGCCAGCGAACATCAACTCAGGTGTCTCTGGGGAGCTGGGTGGCTAGAGGGGACAGTAAAGAAAGACGCTGGGTTGCCCCACTCCACAGCAACTTCCAATACGACTAGCAGCTGTGCCAAGGGTCAATATCAGCTAAAGGCTCTTTGTCGGTTGGAGCCAGCTGGCTGCAGGTCTTCGAGCTTTCCTGTGTAGGCAGGTGTTCTCAGCACCTTGGGCCCTCCTGGAGCGGTTCAGCAGAAGATGCTGGAGCACCTGAAGGTGCTCAAAGGCTGACATGGCATGGGAGGCCGGCTTGGGAATGGAAGCCAAAGATGGAGGAGAAACTCTTTGCAGGGAAGCAGGCGGGGTTCGCTTAGAGCTTCCAGTTGGGCAAGTTTGATCAATCAACACCACTTGCGAGTCCTGCGCACCCTTATTTTCTGCCAAGAACGAAGACAAACATTTACGTTTGAATGCAGAGTAATGTTTGAAGCCGCTTCATGGGTTAAACTCCTCCCTCTTAATCAGAGATGGATTGTATTCATGTTTATTCATTCTTTTGGGCAAAGCCTTTTTCTCTGCTCATAGCAACATGTGCTTAGAAGTGCTAGGGCTGGGGTGCCTGGGTGGCTCAGTGGGTTAAAGCCTCTGCCTTCGGCTCAGG